>JAPYZK010002817.1:0-13202 GCA_030522785.1 Platygaster equestris | reverse complement strand
CCACGAAACCCACGTAATGACGCGTGACGCAGATAATGCGAGAAAAGTGGGGGTCGGAGAGGCTCGAGCTGGAGAGCTCGTTCTCCTCGTTCCCCTATTGTCCTGTGTGCCTAAAATGCCCACCAGTAATGCAGCGCCAACTGGCGAGGGAGTTTTTCCCTCCTCTAGTTTTTCGGGAGAGTCAGAGAGGCCTGTCAAAAATTAGATAAAATCACCTTAAATTTTGAAAATTTTGACATTAACGGATTTTTTCGGAAGTTTTCGGCGTTTTAAAGAATTATGAAAAGTGCGACAATTTTTAAATCATTCGTAAGACATAACAATTTAATAGTTACGAAAATTTTAAGAATGACAGAAAATTACAGGATTTTGAATCATTTTTTGAATTTCAACAATTAAAACAATGTTCGAAAATTGGAATTATTTCATAAAATTCACTGAAATTTTGTGAATTTCAACAGAATTAGCGATTTTGGAAATTTTTGTAGATTTACGGCATTTTCCAAAATTTCAGAAAATTCGACAATTTTGAAAATTTTAAAAGATTTGAAGAATTTTCGAATTGTAAGAATTCCAAATATATTAAGATTTTTCGGAATATTCGAGGATATTAAGAATTTCATAAAATTCACGCGAACCTTAAAAATGTCAACAGATCTGAATATTTTTGAAAATTTTCGGCATTTTTAAGAATTCCAAAATATTTGAAAATCGAGAATATTTTTCAAAATCTTCAAAATTTGGGAATAATGAGAATTTTAGAAATTGAAATAATTTTGAATATGGTCGAAAAAGATAAGAATGTTATATTATTTCCGGAACTATAGAGAATATTCAAAAATCATGAGAATTTCTTTACATTTTCGAGAAAAAAAGAGATTTTTGGCATCTTTCATAATTTAAGAAATTTTGAAAATTGAGAATATTTTTTGAAATTTTGAGAATTTAGAAATAATTGGAATTTCTGAAATTTGCAAAATTCCAAATATCGTAAAAAATGGTCAGGATTTTATGAAATTTTTAAAACTATAGAGAATATTCGAAAATCATGGAAATTTCGTGAAATTACTAGAAATATGAAGAATTTTCGACATTTTTAAAAATTTTAGAAATATCGACAATTTTTACAATTTTCAGAAATTTTGAGAATTTTGAAACTGTAAAAATTGTGCATTAATTTCGACAATTTTGGCGATTATTCGAATTTTCGAAAGATTCACAACATTATCCGAAATTTTTTTAAATTCAACAATTTTGAAAATTTATAAAAATTTGGGAGATTGTTGAATTGTTAGAATTTTGGACATATTGGAATATTTAAAAATATTTGAAAATATTAAGGATTTTCTGCAATTTACGTTAATTTTGAAAATTTTCACAATTTCAAATTTTTTTAGAAGTTTCCGGCATTTTAAAAAAAATTTCGGAAATTTAAAGAATTTCAGAAAAGAGTGGGAAAAGATTAGATGGTCATTGAATTCTCGAACCAATAGAAAATATCTGAGAATCATCATAATTTCGTGAAATTTCCGAAAATTTCAGAGATTTTTGGTATTTCTTGAAATTTTGGAAATTTCGACAATTTTGACAATTTTTAGAGATTTTAAAAATTTTTAAATTGTGAGATTTTTGGAAATTTCGATAATTCGAAAAAAATACGACGATAATCAGAATTTTATAATTTTTACGGGAATATGAGAAATTTTTCGTCTTGGCGATTTTGGCTATTTTGGGAAATTGACGGCATTATATAAAATTTCGGAAATTTCGACAATATTCGAAATTTTTAAAAATTACAAAAATTCGTAAATTGTAAGAATTTCAGAAATTTTGACAATTCTGGCGTCTCTAAGGATTTTGAAAAATTTACGACATTTTTCAAAATTTCGTCAAATTTGACAACTTTTGAAATTCTCAAAAAACTGGAAAATTTTTGAAATGTAAGAATCTTGGATGTTTCAAAATTTTTGTAAATATTCAAAAATATTGAGAAATAAATGAAATATACGTTAATTTAAGTAATTTCGACAATTTTGTATTTTTTCGGAAGTTTACGGCATTTTAAAGAATTTTGGAAATTTTGACGATTCAAAAATTATTCGGAAGACATAACAATTCCATATTCACAAAAATTTTGACAATTTGAAAAAATTCTGTAATTTCGAATAATATTTTGATTTTGACAATTGGAACAATATTCGAAAATAAGAATTATTCCATTAAATTTACTGCAATTTCGTAAATTTCCACTATTTCAGCGATTTTGGAAATTTCGCTAGACCCCCGGCATTCTTCAAAATTTCAGGAAATTGAAAAATTTTTTAAATTTACGAAAATTTGGAGAATCTTTGGATGGCCAGAATTTTGAATATATCGAGATTTTCAAAAATATTTAAAAATATTGGTGATTTAATTAAATTAACGTGAATCTTGAAAATGTTGACAGGTCTCAATATTCTTGAGAATTTTCGGCATTGATGACTGTTTTGAACATCTTTAATATTGAAAGTATTTTCGAAAATTTTGAAAATTCGAAAATTATGCGAATTTTAGAAATTTAAAGAATTTTGAAAATGTTCGAAAAAAAGCAAATCATGAAATTTTCAAAACTTCAAAGAACATTCAAAAATCATTGGAATTTTTCAAAATTTTCGGAAATTCTAGTTATTTCCAACATTTTTTGAAATTTCGAAAATTTAGAATATTTTTATAATTTTCAGGGATTTTGATAATTTTGTAATAGTAAGAATTCCAAAAATTTTTCCAATTTTAGCCATTTGAGAAATTTTGGAAATTTACGGTATTTATCAAAAAATTGGAAAATTTGACGATGTTCAAAATTTTAAGAAATTAAAAGATTAAAGATTTTTGTAAATTTTGACAATTTGAAAAATATTCAAGACTCATAAGAATATTCATGATATTAACTCATATTTTGGGAATTTTAATAATCTAAGCGATTTTGAAAATTTTAAATCTCCAAAATCGTAAGAATTTTGAAAATTCTGACTATTTTGACGACCTTGGAAATTTTCGATCATTCACAGCATTTTTTAAATTTTGGAACATTCGACAATTCTTAAAATTTTAAAACTTATGGAAATTTTCAAATTGTAAGAATTCCGGACATTCTATTATTTTTAAAAATATCTGAAAATATCGAAAATTTTAGAAAATTTTTGCAAATTTCAGAAATTCTGTCAGGTCTGAATATTTTTGGCAATTTTCGGCATTTTTAAGAATTTTGAAAATTTTTAAAATTGAGAATATTATCCAAAATTCCGAAAATTTGGGAATTCTGAAGGTCTAAGGACTTTTAAGACTTTTAAAAAAAGTTGAAAAAGATAAGAATGTCATGAAAATTCCGAAACTATAGAGAATATTTAGAAATTATGAGAATTTCGTGGTATTATCATGAATTTCAAAAATTTTCGGCATTTTCTTGAATTTTGGAAATATTGTCAATTTTTACAATTTTCGGGGATTTTGAGAATCCTGGAACTGTGATAATTTTAATTGAATTCCTAAAAATTCTGGCGCTTTCCGGGATTTGTGAGAAATTGACGACATTTGTCAGAATTTTCGAAAATTCGACAATTTTGGAAATTTTTAAATTGCGAAAATTTCGGAAATTTAAAAATTTTTGTACATATAAAAAAATATTGAAAATTTCATGAAATTTACGTCAATTTTGAAAATTTACCCAATTTCAGATTTTGTTGGAAGTTTCCGGCATTTTAAAAATTTTTGGAAATTTGAAGAATCAAGAAAAATAGTCGGAAGAGATTAGTCTGTAATAAAATTATTGAAACAATAAAGAATATACGAAAATTTCGAGAATTTCTTGGAATTTTTCAAAACTTGAGAAATTTCCGGCATTTTTCGGAATTCTGGAAAATTTTGACAGTTTTACAATTTTCAGAAATTTTGACAATTTTAGAATTGTATGTTTTTTCCAAATTTTATTAATTCGTTAAATATCCTAGGATCATGATTATTTTGAATTATTCACGGAAATTTCGGTAATTTTCAATCTTGGCAATTCTGGAAATTTTAGATAATTGACAGCATTTTTCGAAATTTTGGAAATACTGACAATATATAAAATTTTTAGACATACTGACAATTCCGGAATAGTGAGAATTTCCAAAACTCTGACAATTCTGGCGATTATGTGGATTATTGTAGATCCAGGGCATTTCTTATAATTTTGAAAAATTTGACGATTTTGGAAATTTTCAAAATTTGGAAAATTTTTAAATTGTGAGAATTTCAGATGTTCTCGAAATTTTAGAAATATTCAAAAACATTGAGAATGGAATGGAATTGACGTAAATTTTGGAAATTTTGACAATTTTGGATTTTTTTGAAGTTTTCGGCATTTTTAACAATTTCGGGAATTTGAAAAATTCCGGAAAGTAGTCGAAAAAGATGAGAATATCATTAAGTTCCGGAAACTATGAAGAATATTTAAAAATCATGAGAATTCCGTGAACTTTCCGGTAATTTTAGGAATTTTAGGCATTTCTCGGAATTTAGATGATTTCGACAATTTTCACAATTTTCAGGAATTTAGAAAATTTCGGAATCGTAAGATCTTCGGAAATGACGACAATTATTGGAATTTGAGAATCACAGGAATTTTATAATATGCACGCAAAATTCGAAAATTTCAATGTTTCTAGCGATTCTCAAAATTCCGGAAAAATCACTGCATTCTTCGAAATTTTGAAAATTTTTGAAATTATTAGAAATTCCGCGTATTTTCAAATTATAAGCATTTCGAATATTGAAGCAATTCTAAAAGTTTTAGGAAATTTACGGCATTTTCCGAAATTTAGAAAATTCGAGAATTCCATTCTGAAATATCAAGAATTCGATGAAATTTAGCAAATTTTGAAAATTTCGACAGGTTCGTATATTTGTGGAATTTTTCGGCTTTTTTGAGAATTCTGAAGTATTTCAAAATGACGAATATCTTCCAAAATTTTTGTAATTCGGGAATTATAAGAATTTTGGGAGTTCAAACAATTTTTGAAAAATTCGAGAACTCGTTAAACACACTTAGCAAACACTTTTGATCTGGCATTAAGCACTGTATTAAAAACGGTGGAGAGGAGGGGAGGGCGGGGTACGCCAATTAAGTTAAAAAATTCAAAAACGTCGTTTTAACTCACCAACAATTAGGCCACCTACAATCGAGAAAGAAAAAAATTGCCCATGAACGAAATCACGACACGATAAAATCGAAGAAAGCCAGAAAAATTCAAATGAATTAAATTATATATTATATTTCATGAAATATAAATATTGAGAGTGAAAATGGAATCGAATAAGTTGATTAGAGAATAAAAGTAGTTAACTCCAAAATTTCAAATGCTCTTGCAGTTTTCGATGTGGACGCATCAAGACACAGAAGCAAACTCGAGAACACGTGAAAATATTGCGGAAATTCACGTATTTTCCAGATGTTTTTTTTTAAAGCTGGAAAGACCGTTTGGAAAAACGGTTATGAACCCTCAAAACCACCGATAAACAACGGAAGAGTAATGATCCGAAGTTGATGGACTGAAAAAAAATGTGCGAAATGCAAAGTCATTCTACGACCCACGCAGCAAAACCAAATAATCCATTGTCGGAACATCATTTGCGACGAGTTTTCTGCCTTGTTTGAACAAATTATTGACCCTCCCGAAAATAAGACGAACTTTCCGAATCATTCCCATCAGAGCGATTTGTATGAAAAATGACAAAGCTTTCTTTTTTATTTCCAGAAGCCGTCACTTCGAACGATCGGATATTTCGTCAGCGAGACAAATTTATACACTCACTCGAAAAATGACTCAAATAATTTTCTTGTCAAATTATCGACATCGTTCCGCTTTCAATGCGACCCTTTTTTTGTCGTGTTTGTATCCGTAAGGTTGAGTACTTCAATCAGCAACGATTCGATCAACTTTTCATTGCTACTGAAAATACGGCGATTTCCCGACACGGAAAGACCGATCTCAATCGAAAATTGTTCTTGCCCTGAATTTCTCCATACATGAATTAGCAGTAATTTACTCATCATTACTGATCGAAATATAAATGAGGAATACAGGACACAAACTTTGTGTAACTTTGTGCAGATGTAACTATATTGATTCTTATACTTCTTTCAATGGAAACAAAAAAACAGTATCGTCGCATCATCTGTGAAAATTTTTATAGTTGATAAAAATCATGTTTTTTCCGTGTTATGCATGAGACCCTCATGTAAGGAAGAAGAAAATTGCAAATGAAAAAAATGTATCCTAATATTGCAATTACTCATTCATATCAAATGACTATTATTTGGAGTAGTATAATAGAATACACAGTACATGAAGAGTGTATTACTTTCAACAACATTTTTTTTTAATTTTTTATTCACATTTTTTTATTTACATTTTTTATTTTTCAAAAGTAGAATCATATTGCAATTAGTTGCAATATTTAACGCTATGATTCAATAATTGTCGTGAGTGAACGCTGTTTTTTCGCGGGCCGCGAGCCACGAGGCCGAAAATCGGGTTTTCTCAATTTTTCTAATTTTAACTGGCAAAGACCAAGAATACAATTTTCTTAGTCTCGGCATTCAAAGTGTTTGCGCTTTAGCGCTTAAGTCGTAAAGAAAGGAAATCTCGCCTCGTATACGAAGGGAGTCGTGGAAGGGGTAACCAAACAACCGAAGCCGCCAGTGGCGTTCGAAAAATTTGAGGCCAGGCTACTTATAATAAAAATAAAGTGAAAAAAGAAATATTTGCGGAATTAGGCATTTTTGTTCATCATGGAAACATCGAAATCCAGGGAGAATTTATTCATTGGTTTGAGAAGTTGGAATATTATTACTGAATAGAATATGAATCTGCAATTTTCAAAGTTTTCGTTGATTGAAAAATCACGTAAATATCCTAAATTTTTTGGAATGTTTGGAATACTCATGATTTTCTGTGCGATCGGAAAATCTATGTTATTTTATATTTGCAAACATGTCTGTCCTTGTGTCTGTCTTTGTCTCTGTCTCTATATTTGTCTTCGTATCTGTGGATGTCTCTGTTTATACCTTTGTGTCTGTCTCTGTCTCTGTCTCTGTCTCTGTCCTTGGCTCTGTTTTTGTGTCTGTCTGTTCCTGTATCACTGTATATGTCTCTGTCTTTGTTTTTGTCTCTGTCTTAGTCTCTATATCTGTCTCTGTACCTTTCCCTGTCTCTGTAGCTATATCTGTCTTTGTTTTTGTCTCTAGCTCTGCCTCTGTCTCTGTCTTTGTCCCGGTTTCTGTCTCTGTCCCTGTTTCTGCCTTCGTCTCTGTCTCTGTCTTTGTCTCAGTGTCTGTTTCTGTCTCTGTCTTGGTTTCTGTCTCTGCCTCTGTCTCTGTCTTTGTCGCTGCAATTGTCTCTGTTTATGTCTCTGTCTCTGTCACTGACGCTGTTGCTGTCGCTGTCGCTGTAACTGTCGCTGTCGCTTCTGCTGTCGCTGTCGCTATCGCTGTCGCTGTATTTGTCGCTGACGCTGTCTTTGTCGCTGTCGCTGTCCTCGTCGCTGTCACTGTCGCTGCCACTGTGGCTGTCGCTGTAACTGTCACTGTCGCTTTTGCTGACGCTGTCACCGTCTCTGTTTCCGTCTTCGTCGCTGTCTCTGTCTTTGTCTCTGTTTCTGTTCCTGTCTCAGTGTCAGACTTAGTCTCAATCTCAGTATGAGTGACAGTCACAATCACAGTTACAGTTACCGTCTTCGTCTCGGTTTCAGGTATCACTTTTAATCTCAGTTCCAGTCTCAATTACAGACACAGTCACAGTCTGAACTCAGTCATGAGCCCATGTCTTAGTCTGTGTGTGTGTGTGCGTATTTGTATTGTGATAAGCATCGTTATTGGTATCAGTAACTGCATTAGCATTTCTACTCGTATCTGTATCCATACTATCATGTGCATTTGTATCTGTTTTAGTATTTGTGTTTATATGTTCATCTGGAAAATACGAATCTTTTCCAGAATTACGGAAATCATGAAAAGATTTTGCTATCAACAATCTTTAATGATTTTGTGACGATCACGTAAATAGGAGCGATTCAGTACAAATTCCTAGGCATTTGTATGAGTCGGAAATATTTCAACATTATACAAGTATTGTTTGTTTATTGAAGTTGTGCAAATTACATAAAATATGGCAGATATAGTTTTCCACCCGAATTTCACAAGATCTCGGAATTTGTTTAAGAGCTCTTTCGACATTTTCGATTGTATAAAAATTTTGAAAAATCTGAGCGGCCCCGGAGAATGGGAAATTGCTAAAATGTTTGATTATCTACTAAATTTTTGAAATTCTCGGAAACAACGGAAATTCCTAGATCTATATACTTATCAAAAGTCAACGCGATCCTGTGTTTGTAAACGATCTTATATTATGAAATCCATACAATTTTATGGTATTATGAGAATAGAGATGTTCCTCTGAACTTTTGAATATTAGACTTATCAGGAATTCCTGAAAATTATAGTAATGAAAAAATTGTATGATATTTTTTTTCTCTGGCAGTGATAACAAATTCTGGAAACAATACTTTTTACCTAGAATTTCGCAATTCTCATGAAATTCAAAAGACAGTGTTTCGGAAAATGATAGTTGGATTTTTGAGCATTCCGGAAATCTTTAGCATTTTTGAAATCTTCTCTATTTGAGTACATCCGTGAAACTCCAATATAGATTGAAATTTTAATAGAGCAGTTGCAAGTATAGCAAATTTCGGAAATTTCCAATCATATCGAAATTCTTGATATCCACCGGTTTCTCAAAAGCTTCATGACGATTTTGATATCAGAGTCTTCCACTAATATTTAATTCCGTATCTGCTTCTGTTCAACTAAGATGTTTTGAATGCACGTGATTCAAAAAGTCACGTGAATTTTCAGTAATTAGGTAGAATTTGGTGACTTAAGCATCCATGTATATGCTAGAAATCTGCTTAACATGAATGTGTGTAGTTCCTTGAGAAGTCGGAAAGGTAATCAAAGACAATTAACTAGTTTCAAAAGCATTAGAAAATTGCTAGTTATAATAAAAATGAGGGTAAAGTAAAAAATATTCGCGAAAGAAATAATTTACGTTCATTATGAAAATATCGGAATAAACAAAGTATTGGATCAATGTTTGAATAAGTGTTAACATTCCAATCAAATAGAAAATACATATGCAATTCTAAAAAGTTTTGATAAATTTAGGAATTACGTGAATATTCTGGAATTTCTAAAGTGCTCGGAATACAAATGATTTTCTGTGCATTCGGACACTTCATGTGATTTCGTATTTGCATACATGTCTGTATCTGTATTGTTCTCCGTTTCTGTCTCTGTATCTGTCTTCGTCTCTGTCTCTGTCTCTGTCCCTGTCTCTGTCTCTGTCTCCGTCGCTGTCGCTGTCGCACTCGCCGTCACCGTAGCAAACGCTGTCGCTGTCGATGTCACTGTCGCTGTCGCTACCGCTGTCGCTGTCGTTGTCGCTGTCGTTGTCGCTGTCGCTGTCGTTGTGGCTGTTGCTGTTGCTGTCGCTGTCGCTATCGCTGTCGCTGTGGCTGTCGCTGTTGCTGTCGCTGTCGTTGTCGCTATCGCTGTCGCTGTTGCTGTCGCTGTCTCTGTTAGCTGTCTCTGTCAGCTGTCTCTGTCAGCTGTCTGTTGCTGTCGCTGTCGCTGTTTCTGTTTCAGTGTCAGCCTTAATCTAAGTCGAAGTATCAGTCATAGTAACAATAACGGTTACAGTTACAGTATTTGTCTTGCTCTTATGATTCACTTTTTATCTCAGTTACAGTCTCAATAACAGACACAGTCACGGTCTCAACGTAGTCATTAGCCTCTGTTACAGTCTCTGTATCTGTGTGCGTATTTGTATCGTTATCGGGATCGTTATCAGTATCAGTGACTGCATCAGCCACTGCATTCGTATCTGTATTCATGCCATCATTATCATTTGTCTTTGTTCCGGTATTCGTATATGTATGTTCATCTGGAAAATACGAATCTTATTTAGAATAACGGATATTATGGAAAGATATTGGTATCAACGATATTGAATGAACTTGAGACGATAACGTAGATGTAAGCGATTCGGGGAAAATTTCAAGGAATTTGTATTCGTCAGAAATGTTTCAACATTATGGAAGTAATTTTCGTTTATCGGAGTTTCTCGAATCACGTTTAATATTGCAGAAATAGTTTTCTACTGAAATATTACAAGATCGTATAATTTTGAGAAAGTTTCATGATTTGCGAAGTTTGAAAGCTGTTCTGACATTTTTGATTGTATAGAAAGTTTGAAAAATCGGAGCGGCCCCGGAGAATGGAAAATTAATGGAATGTTCGATGATATACGAAATTTTTCATATTTCTTGGAAATAACAGAAATTTCTAAATCTATATACCTATAGAAAATCAACGTAATTTTGAATTTGTTAACCAATACATATCACGATGATAATGCAATTTTCTGATATAATGAGAATAGAGATATTTCTTGGAACTTGTGAATATAAGACACATCAGAAATTTAAAAGAGTTATAGTAATGGTAAATTGTAGATAATTTTTTATCTTTTCAAGTAATAAAAGGATTCCAGAAATCATACTTCTTTCCTAGACTGTCGCAATTCTTATAAAATCTAGAAGACAGTGTTTTGGAAAAAAATATTTGAATTTCTGAACATTACGGAAATTTTAAGCAATTACAAAATGTTTTCAAATTTAGTACATTTCTAAAACTTTGAAATATATCAAAAATTCAGCGGAGCTTCTGCAAGTCTAGCGAATTTCGGGAATTTTCAATAATATCGCAATTCTTGATATCCACCAGTTTCTCGATATCGTCATGACGATTTCGGTCTTAGAGTCTTTCATCAATTTTATGTTCCGTATCTGCATCAGTCCAACAAAGTTGTTTTGATTACACGGGATTTGGAATGTCACGTCAATTTCCGGTAATCAAGTAGAATTGAGTGGATTGAGCATCTATGTATATGCTAGGAATTTGCTTAAGGTAAATGTGTAGTTCCTCGAGGAATTGAAAGGCAAATCGATGACAATCTACTTAGTTAGTTAGCATTAGAAAATTGCTAGTTATAATAAAAATAAGGTCAAGAGAGAAATATTTGCAGAAAAAGAAACGTTCGTTTATTATAAAAATATCAGAATTCACAAAGTATGGAATCAATGTTTGAAAAAGCTGCAATATTTCAATTAAATGAAAGATAGATATGCCATTATTATAGTTCTTGAAAATTTGAAAATCACGTAAATATTCTGGAATTTCTAGAGTGTTCGTAATACTCATAAGTTTTTGTGCATTTTGACACTTCATGTCATTTTATATTTTCACACATGTCTGTATCTGTATTTGTCTTCGTCTCTGTTTATGTATTTGTCTCCGTCTCTGTCTCTGTCTTTTTCTCCGTCTGTCTATGTCTCTGTCTCTGTCTTTGTCCCTGTCTTTGTCTCTGTCGCTGACGCTGTCGTTTTCGCTGTCGCTGTCACTGTCGCTGTCGCAGTCGCTGCCTCTGTCTCTGTCTCTGTTTCTGTCTCAGTGTCAGACTATATTCTTATCTCAGTATAAGTCACAGTAACATTCACAGTCACAGTTACAGTCTTCGTCTTGGTCTCAGGTATCACCTCCAATCTCAGTTGCAGTCTTAATCACCGACACACCCACAGTCTCAATTGAGTCATTAGCCTCTGTCTCAGTATTGTATCTGTGTGCGTATTTGTATCGTTATCAGCATCATTATTGGTATCAGTGACTGCATCAGCGTCCGCATTTGTATCTGTATCTATACCATCATTTTCATTTGTATTTGTTCTAGTATTCGTATCTGTATGTCATTATTCGGGAAATACGAATCTTCTCCAGAATTATGAAAATCAAGAGAATATATTGCTTATAACGATATTCAATGAATTTGAGACAATGAAGTTAATGAAAGCAATTCGGCAGAAATTCCAAGCAATTTTTATTAGCTGGAAATACATATGTCGACATGATGAAAGTATTGTTCGTTTATCGGAGTTTTGAAAATCACGTGAAATATTGCAGGTAGAAGTTTTTACTCATATATGAAAAGATTTTATAATTCCAAAAATGTTTTAAGATTTGCAGAGTTTGAAAGCTGTTTTCGCTAAGAAGAGGATAGGCGAAGGCTAGGCTAGGCTAGGCTAGTGAGAGTGGGTCGTAGAGTCGGACCCACCCTTACAAGCCTTCGCTTACCCTTTCCTTAGCCTTTGCTGCTTAGCCTACGTTGAGCCTATTTGAGAGTTACGACCTACTCTTGCTAGCTTTAGCCTACCCCCTTCTTAGCCTACACTCTCTTCAGCCTACCCTCTCCTCAGCCACTGCTTAGCCTATGTCGAGCGGTAAAGTAGCAGCAGCGGGAATTCTCGGCATTTGCGAGCGGGAGCTCTAATACTCAATTCAGGATCACCAAAAACGCTTATAACTGGAATAAAAAAATTTTTGAAAATTGTTGCCTTTTTTTATGAAAATTTGGTCGAATTTCGGAAAAATTTTTTTTGATTCTTTCTAATTTTTCATTACTTCTGGACCTATCGAATCTGAAACTGGCAATGAAAGTCACTGACGACCAATACTTTTTAAAATAACGATTTTTGAAAATTATCGTCATCCCCTTTACGTGCTTGCCGCAGACGTCAATCCGAAATTTCATATAGAGTTTTTGAGTCGCGTGCCCTTTTTTTTTTGGGTCAACTTTTGTAGCGCTGTAGAAGACTGACGATTGACGACGACGGTTGGTCGAGCAGATTTACGTTCTCGCAGACGTCGCGTCAACTCCTTATATATGGTTTTTGGCATTGCTTCTACTATTTCCGTAAAGGTGAACTTCTATTCCGTCAGCAAAAAGCAAATATACGATCCGTTATGTGGATTTCTCACGCGGCGGACATAAGTTCTACCGTCTTTACAGCTAGCTAAAATGTATGTATTCGGATAAAGAAAAATAATGAGGGGCCCCGTGGTGTAGGGTCACTCGAGATCGCCGTTTGATCGTAAAAGTTAAGCGGCGGTGACTCATTCCAGTTCTTGGATAGGTGACCGCTTAGCGAGTCTCGAGTGGAGCAAAAACACGGTGGCTTTTAGGACGAAAATCGAATCCTCCTGTTGATGGTGTGTAATCACCATGGTAGTG
>JAPYZK010002816.1:0-15333 GCA_030522785.1 Platygaster equestris | reverse complement strand
ATTGCACTCGCTTAAAATATCGCTTCGTTGATTATAAAACTTGTAATAAGAATATGTGGGAACTGAACATTTACGAATAAATGTTCAGGACGTCACATAGACGTAAGTGGCACTAGCATCTGGAGGTTTTGCACTTTGGCAAGGGCCTTATTCAATACGTACAGTATATCTGTATATAGCGCTATACACAGATATACTATGCGTATTAGATGAGGCCCTCGCCAAAGTGCAAAACCTCCATATCTTGGTGCCACCGCGCCATTTTAAATGCTCAAAAAGGTCTATGAAGTATACCAGTCTTACCAGTGATACCAATCTGACCAAATAATTGTAGCAAACTTCACTTTACGGGCAGCGCTCTTTCTCTTTTCATATTTCACTCTCTATTGTAGCAGAATACAAGAGACAAGTCAATCACCTGTCGAATAAAAGTGTTGAGTTAGCAACTTTGCGTGTCACAGACTTCAGTTCACCTTAAAAATCTATTTCGGTCGTTGCAACCCACTAATTTATGGAACATCCGAGAAACGGAAAACATGTTACTTTTGCTGCGTCCCAGTATACTATATTTTTACGGAGTTCTTGGCGTCAATATAGATTGGAAATTAGGAAAAAAAAAATTGTTCTAGGATAAAGTTTACCTCCGGAAATTAAGTTTTTGAGTCCAACCTTAACGTATCTCGCATAATCCCCCCCCCAACAAGACGACTGATATGAATTTTGTTGGCGAAAAACGAGCTCTAGTACATGACATTGCTATCTTGACGATTGAAATTACTGACTTTGGAGGTTGATTTCACCCCCTGAAATCGTTTTCCCGCTAATGAAAAAAATTCGTGTCGCTTTGATGTGAGCCCTGGTGATATCGTGGAAACACTTCAAAATGTTTCGAAGTGTTCCCACTAGGAACACCTTTGAATAATGATTTTCGTAGCAGAAAGTTGTAGTAATATCGTTGAAAACAATACAATTTGTACAAAACGACTTGTTTTGATCATTTATTTGTTTATTTTATTTTTAAAAAAAATTTAGAAAATGAACTTCTTATGGGTCTTGTTTCCAATGATGGCGGCGAAAAAGCATACTTGTCGTCTGCTATTTAAGCGACCAGAGCGACTGAGCACCTCCAATTCGCAGGTTATGTTGTTTGTTTACAAGAAAAAAATGTATACGATTACATTACATGATTACCAAATTGCGTTTTTTCATTTTGGAAACATTTCTACAATTCGGATAAAGTGGGGATGGTGAGTTCAATATAGTGATCTTGTTATTGTCACGTCCCTGTAACATACGTCATTCCGCTAGTAAAATAATATTCCACTTTTATTCAAAAAAATAGTAAATTCACAATTGTTCGAATAATTAAGAAACAGAATTGTTTCTCGAACGACTTAATTAGTAATACGACTCGTTTTTCTGGAACGAGACGTAGTACAGTAAAATTAGGCTGAAATCAATGTTGAGGATCGGAATTTTCCGGAACAAGCTGAAATTTTAGGGGTTGTTAGAATACCATAAAAGATGAAATTTCTGAAGTCGTTGACCTCCAACCCCTTGCGGGTTTTCCGCCATCTTTATTTCAAGGGATGAGTTAGTTTTTTGCGTTTTTCTTGCTTATTTTCGCAATTGGCAGAAAAAGCCATGAATACTTTTTTGTTTAGCGTAAAAATCTGTACAATATGATAACTACGTCGATATTTTTTTTCTTACAAATAAACAAATCGTCATTGTTTATAACAAAAAAATAAGGGATGAAAATGTTTTGACCCGGAATATCTCGGTAACCGTTTGCGTTGGTGATAAATTTTTTCAACAAAAGTTGTAGAGCATCTCATTCAACATAAGGTTTGTTTTAAAAAATTCCCTCGATTGTTCATATCTTCCGATCTGTAATCGACGGAATAGACGCGAAAATATCAACGATGTGTTAGAGAGATAGTCCCGGAATTGAGATAGTCCCGGAATTGAGAATTTTCCGGAACAAGCTACAATTTCGGGGGTTGTTTAAGGACCATACAATATGCAATTTCCTGAGTTTTCGACCTCCAACTCCTTGAGGTTTTCCGGCCATATTTATTTTGGAAGGTGAGTTAGTTTTTCGCGTTTTTCTTGCTTATTTTCGCAATTAGCAGAAAAAGTCATGAATACTTTTTTGTAGAGCGTAAAAATCTCTACAATATGATACCTCTATGAATATCAATTTTTTTACAAATAAACAAATAGTTATTGTTTACAATAATAAAATAACGGATGAAAATGTTTGGACCCGAAATTTCTTGGTAACCGTTTGCGTGAGTGGAAAATTTTTCTCACAACAGTTGTGAAGCATCTCATTCAACATAAGTTTTGTCACAACAAATTCTTTTTATCGTTCATATTTTCGATCTGGAACGCGTCAGAAAGCACAACATTTCTATAAAAACTTTTATGAGAGCAGTTTGGGGAAAAAAAAGACCGAGAAAAGGAAAGGGACTGAGAACAGCGCAAATGGGAGCAAAAAAACGACAAATCAGGACCGAAAGAATAGGCCCCAAAAGTAGTAGCGTTTACTTGCTTGAAAAACATTTTAGCACGTATGGCATTTAACCTTATACCTCGAGTTACTGTAAAAAATTCAACTAATATGATTTCCGATACCTGAAATAAAAAATATAGTGGACCGATATTTAGCGGCTTGAGTAGTCCATAGCCTCGCAGAAGTGATCACAAGTCCACCAACGGCCCAAACTAATCAGCGCGTCAATAAATAACACGAGGATGAATTTATTTTCTTGACTCTAACATGGAGAATGGCGGCTTTCGTAGAACATACGAGTAGACTATCGCGAAAGTGACCACATGCAGCCCACCAACGGCACCAACCAATTATAAGCGCGAAAATGAATAAACACTTGGATGAATTCATTTTTGCTCCTCTGGTTGGTTAGGAACTGGGCTCGGAAATTAATTCACTTTTGTGTCATTGATTTTCGCGCATATGATTAGTTGGTGCCGTTGGTGAACTTGTACCACTTCCGCGAGTCTATAGACCGCTTGAGTCGCCAAATTTCGGTGTTCTCATCGAGAAAAATAGCATACACACCTCGGGGCGGAAAAGATCAAATTAAACACGCGCTGTGAGTTCACTCGGGGGCTATAAAGTTCCTTCGTACAGTCAACCCAGCGCTCGTTTGCATTTGCTTGTTTTTGCCCCTTGACGCGTAATATTCTATTCCGCACCCAGCTCCCAACCGATCAGAGAAGCGAAAATAAATTTACTCGAGTGTTCATTTATTTTCGCGCATATGATTGGTTAGTGCTGTTAGTGAGCTGCATGTGGTCACTTTCGAGATGGTCCACAGGCTACGGAAGCAGTTGTTTTTTATGTGAGAGTCGAGAAAAATAAATTCCACTACGTATTTTTTATTTTCGCGCATATGATTAGTTAGTGCGGCTGATGGGCTTGTTACCACTTCCGCAAGTCTATAGACCACTCAAGCCACTAAATTTTCATGTTATCGTCGCGAAAAATGGTGAACGTACTTCAGGGTGAGAACAATTTAATCAAACTCTCGCTGTGATCACACTCTAGAGCTAAAGCTCTCTCGTGCAGTCAACGCAGCGCTTGTTTTTGCCACTCGACGCGTAATATAAACTGATAATTAACTAGCGAATGTAACAAATAAAACTGGATATCTAGCCTAACCAACAAGTCTATTCTGAAGTTGTATTCGAGATATTTAAAATCGAATGTAATATAATGTATATGACACATGACGTTAAAATGGAATCATTCGATTTGGCCAGAGAGATGCAACGCTTATCGTGATGAGCATACAATTATTAGCCATGTAAACGGACTTACTTACGAAAATCAGGCATTCATGCCTCGAGCATAATTATGCCGAATTAAATATTCGACTTATTCGGACATTTTGACTCTCAAACCGTTTAGAATTAGAATTTGTTATTAGTAATTTGATGAAGTTGGATCAATAATACGAGCATGGTAAGAATCGCATTATGCGGTACGAAACGACGGCTCTATTGGGAATATTGGTTTCTTAAATTTCTTTTGCACATTTAGTTTTTTTGGGAAGATGGGACATTTCACTTCTCTCTGCAGGTAATACGTTGATTGTTGGTCTTAGATGATCGAAAATGTTTGTAACGAATTATTGTTCCTGCATTGCAGTTCATTAATACAGATAAGCACACCGATCATGAAAGAGGGCCATTGCGCCCGGTAGTCGGTCATTATTTATGCGGATAATCAGATACCAATATTGTCTCAGGTCTATAAGATGTCGATTTTTAGAGGTTCCGTGCAATTGTATTCTTGATTCTATACTCTATGAAAAATTTTTTCCACCCCTTACTTTTTACCGTCGAGAAATACTTCATTACAACTTTTTAGTGCAGATGCCCCTTCACGATCGGCGTGCTCAATTATGTTCATTTTTCTAGCGTATTCAAGTTTTTTTCAAGATTATTCGTATTCAAGAGCAGATACAGGTTATGATTTTTGTGACGAGGCGGGAAGGGGTGGTGGCAGATATGACGTAAATTTTTACAAAAATAATGACAATAATAATCCTCAAACGTTACTATGGGACCGGAAAGCCCATAGCGTTTTTTAATTCCAATGATTTATATGAAATACATTTTCTGTATTGCAAAATATGATTATCAACTTCCCATGACTAAATCATAATAGATTTTTCGAAAAATAAGACCGTACCGAGCACGAGTGGAAGTTACATTAGGTGCCGTCGATTGAATATTGTGCTTTCACGCGCGCGACTTCACGAAAAAAATGCATATCTCGCGCAATCTTCGAGTGCGCGCCTAAACTGAATGTTTAAATTTGCGCAATACTCTGGGTTACAATCGTGGATTTTTGCAGATTTTGGGAAAAAGGCGTTTTTTTAAAGAATCGATTTGCTTAACATAAAAATTTTTGTTGTTGTTAACTTTCATGCGAAAATTTCTAGGAAAAATGTTAGTGCATCGAGCACTCAACAACGTGTTGTCGTCATTTTTTTCATCATTTTTCCTCGTCTCGATTTTTTAATAACCGAAAGTTAATGGGAACGTTATTTTCCCCGTTGATACTGTAACTTTCGCAATAATGCATTGTGAAATCTAAAATTCTTAATCTCAGCTTGTATGTTCTAATCTCGACCCGCAAATTTTCGAGCAGATCAAAACATGAAGTGCCAAACCCATGCGACTTGGCCCGGAACGCCTCATATACAATAAAAGTGACTCTACAATGATTTTAGGCATCATGTCCTAGCCCTGGAGAGGGGAGGAGGTGAGCGCCAAGTCATCCCCCATGTATCCGCAACTGCTCGTACTTATTACCCCGCTTCACGGTCTTTTTTCGAATTCATGAATCCACTATCTGTTCATTCATTGAAATACATATTTATCCATTTCATAGAATTTTCCTAATAAATAATTAATTTCATGTGTACACATGATTCGAGCAAACTTTGTCCGAGTCAATGGAAATTCCATTTTCTCGGGATTTCAGCCTTATGATTAATCGTATAAACCTTCTAAGACTATTATCGGTGTGTGTAATATGGAATTATGAGTTTTGGAGCTCAGTCACTCAGAAAGTTTATTTAACAATCAATCTATGATGTAAGATTCGAAAATTGGATTTGATTCCGCTACACTGTTTACTGATACGCATCCACATTCTCATTAGTGACACACGCTAGGATTATTTCGAAGTACGCTTCCAGAGCCACATAATCCGTACATACTCGTGTTAACAATGGCCTCATAATTGTATTCTATAATGATGGAGTGAATATACTCCATTGTTTTTTAACGATTTTTTTTGTATGACAGTGTGACAACCCGGGTTCGATACTCGAATTGACTAGACAAATAATTTGGAAAGTGATTTCCGACAGGGATTGAATCTGCGAATCGCGTTCGGACGACCTCCTGGTCGCGTCCTCCGCAGAGTCGAGGGTTCGCTGTCAGTACTTCCGCGTTGGTAAAACGAACGGGCGGAGTGAGGAAACGAATATGGGCTTGTTGATTAATACGGGAATCGAATGAATAGGCCAGAAACGATTGCATAATGTGCCTCCATATTCAAATCAATCAATCGAAGCTAATATCTACAGAGCTTTACAATTGATGTTCCCGGTTCTCTTCGGAGAGCTCGGACAATCAGCATCAGCAGAGTTACGACGGAAATTCTGCGTAATAGAAAGTCGCTCTCAAAAAAGACACGCTCACGAAGCGAGGACGCGATTATGAAGCACTTCGAGGGGCAAGTTCGGCAAGGGGAAATCGTCCATCGAAGCGTTTCCCTTACGAATTTGCCGATTTTTTGTTTCGCATTTCTTGCCTGTTGGCGATTCGACACTTGGCGATTTTTCTCGCTGCGCGATTGCTCGAGTTCGGCGGATTCTTAATACATCCGGTCGAACTCAAACTTGCATTGACAATCGAAGTTATTTGTTGAAACGTGAGAATGAAATGTGCGGCTCCAATGTTTATTCTATACATTTTCGGGACATCGCAGATAGTACTGTAAAGAAAGTCTTTGTTGGAGTACGCACTCATCATTTTCTAAGCAGGTCTGTAAAGCGCTTAACATAATAATTATTCGCTGATAACTCTACAATGTTATTTCGCTGGAGGACAATAATTTGTACCTTCTAACAGGAAACTACATTACCTCGTATGATCTACGGAGAAAAAACGGAAACATTCCGGGCAGGAATGTACCCTGGAATAATCGAATGAAGACAAGACTTTTCTCTCGATATACGAGTCACTTCTCAGAACGTGGAACGTTTCTGCGCATGTAGATAAAAGACTAGGGTGCGGTAAGATTGACAATGCAGAGAAAATGCTTTTTACAGTGCGTGAGTGCGATCCTTGCGTTGCGCAGAAAAAAGACCTAGTGGAGAGAGATTCTAAATAAAGTGGAGAAAGATCGGCATTCTTATGTTTTGAATTAAAGCTCCAGAGCTTTTTTTCTGGCGCGCGAGTTCAGGCTCTGTTTCTCACGGAATCGAACCTCGCCTTGTGCAAGGGAGAAATAGATTCGGTCGCGGCATCATTGGAACGCAGGGAAAAGACTTGAGTTGTCGGAGGTTCAAAATTTCCACGCCGAAGTAAAAAACTTGGGAACGCGGGTTTGATACCTTGCCAGCGCTAGTCTCTTTACTACGTTTAGTCTCTTGCCACGCTCAAGGCTATTCCCTCGACGCGCAGAAACGTATATATCACGTCTACGAAATTGACTTGTCTTTATTTTTTTTAGAGTTCATTCTTGAGGCAATAACGAGATGTTCTGTTTAGCTTTTTTAAGGAGAAGAATGTGCTGGTTAATGACGAAGAAATGGGTTATTAGAGTCGTACATTGGATAATATTTTTTCAAATTCAATGTTACCATCGAAAACATTGTTTTTCTATTCGTAAGTGATTCACGTTCGATACTACAGTGTTTTCTAAAGTGTTCCATCAAGGGCTCATACTCAGAATCGAAGTGTCCTCCTTGTTCATGGCGCGTTGAAATGTTGATAACTCACTCGTTTGAGCTCCGTTGTCGCGAATCTTCGACGATATCGTGAGTGAAGGCGGTTCGTAGCCAGCAAAGTGTAGCAAAGATCGTTGTGTGTGAGTGAAAGATATAAATATTGTCTCACGATTCGCAGATTCAGAAGAGCTGTAGCCTTCTTCCTTCGTCAAGTTCAAAAGTAACTTTCCAACTAGTAACTCACATACGACGATTCTTGCTACAATTTACTGGCTACAAGCCGCTTTCTCTGTCGTAAGTGTTACTCAACAATATCTTCCAGTTAACGAAGTCTTCCATTATGCAGAAATAAAGTGATTGCTCATCATTTTCTACTGTTCTCGCTAGGCTATCATCATCCCTTTCCTGAAAACGTCGGAAGTAGTTGAATATCGGTTGCTCTGCGAAATTCTACTTTATTGTATTTTCTTTCCTTAATGCAGATGTCTCAGTTAAGAATGTTTCTGATTGCACATAAAGAATTAAACAACACGGTCTGAATTCAGTTCCTTTTATCAAACAGTACATATAATTTACGTAGTTACATAAACCATGTAAGATAAATCAACGTAGTAATGATTTGTTGATCCATGCAGAAAATGAATTATATCAAATTTCTAGGTATCGCTGATTTTTAAACATCCTTCAGTCGGGAACTTCATCAACATCGCAGTCGTAAAGATAAAGAAAACTGCAAAAATCTTCGGGAGTACGCGACACCGTGGTGATGAAGATGGGGGTATCGACGTTGATGAAATGTTGACTGATTTCTGCTATTGGCAAAATCATAGTCGTTACGATGAAACTCCCCAACATTATGACGTCGCTCTGCTTTTGACAAAGTGAGCACTTTTTGGAAACGTTTATTCTGCTGTTGTATCGCGAAGAATACTTTTTCTCAGTTACTGAAGCGATTCATCGATTTCTTTTCGGACGAACATTCTGTTAAGGTAGTACTTTCCAAACCTTTGGTGTAGAAAGTTTCGAATCAATACGCGTTGAATGCTGTCACGCGGGCCTTCTCTGTCGGACGATACGTGTTTGCCAGGACTGTACTTACGCATGCTCGATCACACACATACAGTCGTGCCTTCCAGCTGCTAAGAAATCTGGCAACGTCACGACTCAAATATACAAAGAGGCATGCGAGTGCTCCTTACCCTTAAGAGAGTATTTTAACGTTCCTCAAGACGCAATGTTGCCAAGCATTTTTTGTCGCAGTTCGAATGTCAAGGATTTATATGCTTCCGTATAGAATATTTCGTGAACTTTCAACAACAATAGATCGTAAATTCGACAGTAGTTTCCTCTATGTATTGTATTAACAATGAAGGATCAGTTTTCCATCGAGATCGTGAATGCGATTTGTTTCATGCACAGGTTTCATATATAACATCATACGTATTTTCTATACCATTAATGTGAGAGTACTTGACTTCACCGTCGAAAATCTGAGTTACGAAAAACAAAAAAAAAGCAAGTTTTAGAGATAATCAAAGATATATCCTTTCGCATTGTACCTCAATGTCAGCGATTTAAAAACAAAATCGCCTGAGGAAAGTATTACCTCAACGCTTGCGAACATGTGACGCTTCTCGAGAAGGGCGATTCTACGTCCGTGAGTAAAAATTCCAAAAAGAAAAGTCATTTAGAAAGCGTTTTTCAATGAATGTGAGTGATCCAATTACTAAATTCTCGCAATACTAGAATGAATGGTAATTGATGAATCACAGCCTTATAAGTTGGAGAACAAATTATTGTTATATTAGAGGAGCCAGTGAAAGATATTCATAACAACAAAAACAGAGCTTTCAACAAATTATTCAAATAACACTGTTTGTGACACTGTTTGTGAACGTGAAGTTGTTTTCAGACATTCCGATCTTAGACTAGAGCATAGTGAGTCACTCCACTGCCCATTTCTGTTATACATATCTATTACAACAATAAGATATTCAGTTTACTGTTAACTATTCAGAGCAATGTTATAGAGAAAAGCGTCACAATAACAACGAAGTTATTTCTTTGTATAATACGAAGAACTTATCGACACTGCATTCGCCGCCCACATCGCCGTTGCAGTCAGTCCTGACTTAACCTAAGTTAACTATACTGGACTACACAAGATTAGACCGAACCAATTTCAAATCAACTATGTGCAGCCCAGACGCAAGTAAGTAACAAGTAGTTAGGGAGTGAAGAATCAATCGTTTCCAGGTAGGGCACAAGTAGTTGACGAATAGGCAACATGTAGTTCATCAGTAGTCTACAAGTAGTCAAGAAATTGTCAAAAAATGATCCGAAATTCGTAGATAATTAATTGTCAACTAGGCAACGATATCAAAAGCAAATAGGAACAATAATGCAAAAGAACGAAGGGTATTTCCGGAAAGGGAGTGCAAAACTTAAAAACCCGGACCGTAGTTATACTATATAGATTCACATGTTGTGTCCAAATTTGTCTGTGTATTGAGATAATAGAAAAAATCAATACAAAACGTTATTTCTAATCATAAAGAAAAAGTGTTATTGTACATGAAACTCACGGATGTAGAAATCGAAATCGTTGTGAGAAGTGGAATGAAACTTATTAGAAATTCTGTTACGGTGGATCCGCTTCAGGCACGTTTGTTTATTACAGTGCTCCTTACTCACTTGTCTTTTTTTCACAATAACAGAGCGACATTTTGTCAAGAAATGTACTTGAGTGAGCACGAACATGACAGCTCAACCCAATCTGAATGTAATATCATTGGTTTCGCACGTTTGGGCGAAATATGCTCCGATTGGGGATCTTGTGCAGTCGTGCAAGACACTGGTCTTTCGACGTCTTTCACTATAGCGCACGAAATAGGACATTTGTAAGTAATAACTCAACAATATCGACTAGTCAACTCGTGTTTCATAACGCCATAAAGAACATTCTCTGATAACAGCCGATTCTTGTTCGGCAGATCGCTCATCGCGCTATATCGAATAATTGTAACATATTAATTGACCCTCAGTCAGACTCCCCAGAAAAATAATCTCGCACATCGTAACAGTCGCGAATGCTGGGCACCATTAATCGTGGTCCGGAATTGACTTTTAGACGGCACTGCCGACTGCAGTCAAAATCCTGGCCACAGATTAGGTGCACTTGTAGTCCAGGCGCAGCTTGGAATTGGAGGTTGGATCTCTACTTTAATGCAGAAAAATTAAAAGTATTTTTAATTGCACGTTGGATTCAATCAAAATTGTTTGTATTTTGAGGACGTTTTACAATTTCGATACTTTCTTTCATCAGTAAGAAAGGCCAACGTTCCTGGAATAATACATTCATTCCAACATTAAAATGACCCTGACAATCCCAGAATGTCACATTATCGATGTTATTTGGTTTGCATAGAAATATGCTTTTGTGTATTTACGTATACACAACAGGTTAAAATTTGTTTATTAAGAGGCCCAGACAGGCTTATCACTGATTCAAAAGAAAGTCTCACCTGTGCCTAGGCATACAGGAACTGGGGTTGCCTGAAAATCGTTTTAAACTTTTTTCAAATGAACACATGAAGAACGTCCATCACGAACACACCATTAGCTTTACGCGATTTTTCTACGCAAAGAAATGTAAAGAGCTCGATTTTTGATATGAAAAACAACGAAATGGTCGCGCCGCGATTGAAGTTTCAACTTCTGGAAGATTTTTTCCGATTCAGTCATACAGCTGTGCATAGTCTCTGACATAAACTATACACTGGCTTTCGCATGAAGATTGTCTTACAGACGATAAGTGAAAATAAGGCAATGTTATTTTTAAGTATAGGCACAGACAGCGCCACGCGTATTTTCGCGACGCGGCGCAAATGAAAAGTGTACAAAATCAAAAATGGTACAAAAGTAATTCGCAGAAAGAGCGAGATGGAATCATATATTCTATAACTCGATTTTTGATATACTTAGTTATTGGAAAAAATTCATTTCTTCACAAAAAAAATGTCAAATACTATTATTGAAGTCTTAGTTTTTAATTTTTCGGCTTTCGCTCTGAATTGTATATGGGACAGAATTGCCGATACAAGTGAAAATGTTGAAATCCCTGCCTAAATTGTCATATCAAACCTGCATTACTTGATGAGTCCAACAATGGCAACAAAATAATGACAATTAAATAAAATAATTTCGGTGATATTGACGATTTTTTGCAATTTTTGGAATTCTGGAGATTTCCGCATAACTCAAAATTTTCACATTTTGCATTGTTTTTTGAAAAGACATAACTTTTTACAATCATATGTATTTTTGATGATCAGAATCTCGACGATCATTTAATTGTGTCACGAACCACCGGAATGGTTTGCGGCATACGACATTGAGCGCGGAATCGGAATTCCGTCTCAACCTCGTGACGATGACACGAAAAAGCGGGAGATATGAAAATTTAACTGGAAATGAACGTATCAATAATTTTTATTTATACCACCTTAATTATAATACAAGGTTTCTGATACAAGGTATTACTTTATTGTAGGTGCGTGTGTGTGTGTGTGGGTGTACGTGTGTCCAATTGTAGCCTCTATTTTTGAATGGACTAAAGTCTGGGCCTTGGGATGCATTTATAATACGCAAGGCTCGGTACTGAATAATTGCGGCACTGTGCGAGGCGGAATGACCGGCACGGACGTCGGGCTCAAAGAGCATGGGACGCCCCACGGCTTTATACGTGAGCAAACTGCTGGCTCCCGGAGGTGCAGTGCAGTAACTGGGCTTTCAAAGCAGGCTGAGAGTGAGGCTTCGGAGAGCAGAACTGAACTGCCTTTCTTGGTCCAGGATGCCTCCTTTTATGCTTTGAATTTAGGGGAAAGGTTTGGGGAGATGGCACATTATCGAGGAATCGTTCCTCAGTTCCTGGTAGATTTTCCTAATGGATTTTCGGAGGATTTATTTAGATAAGGGAGTACTGTGAAACACTGCGTTTGAAAGTTGCCGCGCCGGGCGTAAACAGGATGGAAACCATTAATCGCGTGCCGAGCGTGCTGAGTCAGATGAGTCTTCAGCACCGTGGTGCGGGGAATGCAAGGGAGGGGCGGGGTTCCATTCAGGCGGCTAGAACAGGATACCGCGGGGTAATCAGGGAGATAAGAAAAGTATAAAAATAGGATCGGGGATCGAGATGGGCGTGTTTTTTCTTTGTGGTTGGAGTCTTATGGGGAAGGCTCGGGAGTTTTTGTGGGGGATTTGAAAGTTATAATTTCCGGGAACATAACAATTGATTGAATTTATTGAATCTTCCAATCAAAATAAAAGAGACAACGAATATATGGAAAATTTCAAGCTTTCACAGTTACTACAATCCCTAAATTATCATCAAATATTCTAAATTTTGGAGTCCTTGACATATTCGGGTAGAATATTCTCTGAAATATTGACATGCTGGAAAGTTGTGATTCGAGATAAATTGAATTGGCCAATATTTGTGAATTCATAACGATTTTGGAAATTTATAAAATTCTCGCATGTCACGAGAATTTATCATATTTTTCGGACTTCTTTTCGTAATATCACAGTTTTCTTATATTATAATGTTCTACAGTTATTAATATTAACATACAACATTTTTACAACTTGCATACTTTTACTTCTGAATTTTCAGAATTTTCTAACGTAATTCAAATTTTCAGAATTGTGCAAATTCCAAGCATTCTAATGTACTCGAGAATTTCTGAAATTCGTGAGATTCTATGAAAAATGAAAATAAATTCCATAAATTACCATATAACGAATAAATCGGAACAATTTGATAACATACAACAAATTTCACCTGATTTAAACAATACGAAATCCTACAAGGTTATGGAATTGTTTACATTTTAAAAAAGTAGAATGGTACTAAAACTCCGAAAAACATGAAAAATTTCGATGTTTCCGAGATCATACACATTTCACAAAATTCTATAATTATAGGAATTTTCATTTAGAATTGTAAAATATATAAAAAAAAGAATTGTGCGAATTGTCAAATTCTAACACAATAACTTCCAGAAATCCCATACATTTTATTATAATATTAAATACTTTAAAATGGTGGAAGATTAGGGGATAAAAATAATCGTTGTCCGTAAATTACTGATGAAGTTTCGTAAAATTAAAAACTCCAAATATTTTACAATTGTCAATGTACATGAAAATTTTCATCCGTAGTAATTTAGATTCTTGTAATAATAGACAAAATTCTAATAAGCTCCTCACTTTTCTTATAAGAATTAAATTTTTTTGTGAGGACTTTATAAAATTCTTATGAGTTCTACGATTCTTATAAGGCGATCTCACAAGAGACTGGAATTCCTTATGAGAATTATTTAAAGTTTTCTTACAAGAAAAACTGTTTTCATCAGAATTTTTAAAAATGTTTTTATGAGAACAAATTTACTAATAAGAATTTCACAATTGATTCTTATAAAGAAAATTAATTCCTTATAAGGTCACCCAAGAAGAGTCGTTAAAATCATGAGAATTTCATGAGGACGCCTTATGAGGAAGAAGATTCTTCCAAGAAAATGTAATATTTCGTAAGAACTTCGTCAATTCTTATAATTATCGAAATTACTCGTAACACGTGTATAAATTTTTGAGAGAGTGTGATTCAATAAAATGTGACGAATTTTGATGGCTTGAAAAATTTAAAATAGCGCACAGTGGCGTTTACCTAGCGCCTATCCTACATCGTAGGATAGTTGTCATAGCTAACAGACACTCCGAAAAAAAATTCATACTCACCGTACTTGAGAAGGTCCATTCATGCGATAACTTCTATTCTTTGATATCAGGACCCTAATACAGAAAGACGGCGATGTATCTTTTTTTTCATCTGAGATTCACCCCGAACGGCTTTAACGTTCAAAACATTGAATCCGAGTGCGAGTAAGGTATTTTAGGGCGAGTGGAAGTTCTCTACCTGTAGGTCCTTTTGAATCAACTTAAATCAACTTGGATCAAATAGCTCGAATATTTTCAGAAATGACAGCACAGAACTCAAATCACAGTGTACGTTTGCTCATTAAAACGAATTGTAGGATTATATGAAATATCATGACTTCGATGTTTTGAACGACAGCTGATGGAGAAGCAGAGTGAAAGCTACACGCCTCCTGGCCCCCTCCCCTCATTGACATTCTTGAACACACACACTCTCGATTATCTACCATGATAGTCGAAAGTACTTTGGCATGAATGGAGTTAGCAACTTTTCACGTTTCTTCAGAAATTTGAGAAAAATGTAAAAAAATTCCGCGTATATTTTCGAGATTGTTGTTCTTTCATCATGCTTCAAGATTACTACACAAAAAACCTTAGGAAACGAAGAAGTCATTGATAAAATGCAATGTTTATTTAACTTATCACTATTCGTGCGTCAAACTACGAGAATGTCTGCTGATGAAAGTTGTAACTTCAAATTCAATCCTGTCAGCTGTTGTCAATATCAACAATCACAATCTCTTATTTGTACAAAAAGTTTGTAAAAAACTGTTCATACCTTAAATATTCGCCCATACGTTATAGTATGCGAATTACGCGAATTCGAATTACGCGCTTTGCCCGAAGTTTGCCGACATCGTCTGCTCTTTCTGAACATGGTGGCAACTCCCACTGTCGAATGTGTCCTTCTACAGTTTTTTATTATCATCGTTCCGAAAGTGGGGTATTTTGCTATAAAACCATCGTTTTATAGCAAAATCGATATGCTCACGGAATTCGCGATCCGTACCACAGTGATATTCATGATCTGCATTTTCGATTTTTTCACAATCACGAT
>JAPYZK010002815.1:0-13203 GCA_030522785.1 Platygaster equestris | reverse complement strand
TCTAGAACAATTATTTTTTCGTCAAGCAGGAAAAATCATCTTAGAACTCGAAAAAACTCACGTAAATAAATGATTCACGTCAGAACCAACACTTTCGAAAAATTATTTATCGGATCCAAAATTTCGCGATGTATTCGCCCGGAAACTTGGATGCAAATGACGAATTTTAAACGTTCGCCGGCTTTATTTAAGACCCCAATTTATTTTATTCTGATCGATTTTTTTTTCTTAAGCTGCCCGCGAATATTGTGGGCAAAAAATTGACCTCGATAAAATGTGCGTAACGAGCTTACGTAAGCAATTTAGAAAAAATTTTCTCGATGCGAATGTATTGTATTATTAAGAAAAATTATTTTAAGGAATAATTGACATAAAAAATGAGATGCTAAAACATTTTATTAAATTCAAATTTCATCAACAGTTTTTAACAAATTATGTTTTGGGACCCACGGTTTTTTGGGAATTCGAAGAATTAAAAAAATTCAAAAAAACAAATTATGAAGAATTCCGTAATTCAAACTTCTTGATTTTCGAAGTTCCAAATTTTCGAAAACAAAAATTTTTTAATTTGTATTCTGATTTGCAGTATTTTCTTATACTTAGAATGAAAAAAAAAGAAAAAAAAAACATATAACTCTGGATTTTTTTTTCAATTTAATGATAAAATTCCAAAATTTAGAAACATTCATTATAGTCCGAAAAATTCAACACTTAAAAATCTACGATTTAAAATGTTAAGAATCTAAACACTCAAAAATACGAAATCATGTTCCAAAATCCATAAGTCCATGCACATTTTATAACGAAAAAAATGACATTTAGATAAAGATTAAACGGAGAGCAATTAAAAAACAAGTGAAAAAGTCGACTCGATAACGCGCGATTAATTCAACACTGACCTGCAAATCGCGAATATAACCTTCACGTTCGAGACTTGTTCTCATACTTCGCACTGTCAATCAAAATGAATGGTCGAGAGCTTTAGAAATGGAATTTAAAATCGTCTCGGGAGCGTATTTATGCATTGATAAAACTACGTAAACTAAACATGATCTCATTTTCACACACTCCTCTTATCGATGAGAGTAAATATAAAAAAACAACGTCAATTGCAGTTTGTGACGTACGAAACGAGATACTGTAAGATAGAAAAATTTGTATGTTCTAATTTTAGTGAGATAATGCAATTTTTACATGGTTTCGTGATTTTTTTATACCATATGAGAATATTGCATGAAAAAAAATAATTATTCGGCTTAAAAAAAAAGTACCGAATTCGAAAGAAAATAGTTTGAATTTGAGTGCTTAAGTTAATAACTCACTAATTTTTGGGTTTTTCAATTAAAATGATTAGAATTTTGTTACCTTTTTTTGGAAATTCACTTTTAATCAATACTTCATTTCACTCGTAATTTCAACAAACATAAAAAAATTTGTTAACAGCATAGAAATTGTGTGTCATCAAATACGTGAAATTCACTGTTGTTTTGAATTAAAATAATCAAATTGTTAAAAACTGATAGTAAACGAATGTACTATTTTTATATAGTTTTCTGCATCGAAAATTCTGAAATCTAAATAATGAGATCGAAAATTTTGACATTTCGAAAATTTTGTAATATGAGTACCAATCAAGGCAATCAAATTTGAAAATTTTCTAAACTTGGAAAATTTTTTAAATGAAAAATTTAAAATCCGAAATTTTCCTGTGCTATTCCGAACATTTAGAAACCCAAAAATCAAAGAATTCCAGTACCCTTATTTTTCAGCCTCCAAATGTCATATTTTCAATTGTAAGGTCAAATACTTCGAATTTCAAGAAATGTGATTTCCAGAATTTCCAATTCAGAAGTTTCAGAGCTTGCAAGCTCTGAAATTTGTGTATTTTGAGTCTAAAAATGCAAATTTGAGCTTTCAAAGTTCTCAAATTCTGAAAATTTGACACTTAAACTGTATAAACTTAGAAGTATCTAAAACTGTTATCCACTCACGATGTTCAAATGACATCGAGTTTCTCTCCTTGAAAATTTTTATGACAATTTTTACATCAAATTCATCATTTTTCTCATGTTTAGTGGCTATTCGAATACCTTGTTATTTATGACTGTGAATTTTGATTAATCCATCGTAGAGATTGTATAGTAGAAAAACCAAAAAGAAAAACTAATACAACGACAAGTACGAATTGATTGAAAATTGAAAAAAATTCGTGATAGAAAATTATCAAAGTGCAAATAAACCTTGGTTCCAACAAAAAACACGTGTAATGATTACTCGCATATAAAACGGAAAAATCTGTGCAAACTGATGTTACAAATTAGGATTAGTGTTAATAAACATTGATTTATTGTCGAAAATGACGTTAATGATCGTGAAAATGACAAGAATACTAATGATTTTATGTTGAAAAGTTTTTCCACTGCTCTCATAGATTTATTCCATTTTTCACAACTACTTCCTAACTTTTTTTTCTATTTCTATTCCTATTTTATATTATTTTTATCCATTATTTTTTCTATGAATTAGTCTTCAATTCGATGCAATTAGCGTTCAAATAAACCCTAGTTTAAATTATATTAATATAATTTATAGTATTCTATGATAGTATATTACAATGTCGTCAATTTATATATATATATATATATTATGAATTATATATATTAAATGAGACAGAGCAAAAGTGAAACAAAAGAAAGCCAGACGTATACGAAAGTCCATATTTTCTGTCTCTACTCGTTTCACTTTTGCTCTGAACCTCTCAAATTATGCATTATTATTATATAATATATATAATATATAATACAATAATCGTATCAATATAAAACTCACCTGAACAAATTTCAATATCAGAATTTCACAAAAAACTATTCTCACACAAAAAAATTACCGAAAATAATCCGAAATTTGTCTCGATATGAAATGAACAAACATTCGCTGTCAATCGCAGACGCAGACTGACGCAAAATCGTATGTTTTTAATCTTTTTTCTTTCTTCCAACAAACATAAAACTGCTAAAAATTGCATTACGTTTCTTGAATAATGATTACTTCAACTGGACATGTGGTTCAGATTCAAAACTTGCACGGAATTTATCTGCAGCAGCATGATGCGATTGCTTGAATATTTCGATAAAGCGTTGCAACATGCTATTAAATCATCATGAACGTAATGTTAGATTCGATGACCTTGACAAATTTTATAATTTTAATGATGAATTAATAATATACATTGTTTAAAATCATTATTTATTCAATAATTATCGATCATAATTTACATGTTATCTTATTTAATGATATTCATACATGATCTGATTATGTTTGAGCTTCTCCATAAAATTATTAAACGAATATTACAAGAATTAATCAGCTGTTATGTGGAATTCATCAAATATGGCAGAAATGATTATATTAGGTTCAGTAGATAAGGTTTATTAGATTAAGTAATATCAGAATCGTTATTTCTGACTAAAGTTCAGTAGCTAACAAACATTCGAATATTATGACTCCAATAACCTTCAATAAAGAATTTTGTACTTCCCTCTGAAAACCTTTCACCCCCTTTAAATCCCCTCCATAAAGTAATCAAAATTCACATTGATCTACCAAAAAATCCTTCCTTCTCCCAACCCCCAGCCAAAACCCACCTTCCGAAGCCAGCATCAAATTCGTCTTAGAAAACTTCATGGGGACATTACTTCTCCCACAAACCCTCAAATCACACCTAAGCAATAAATGCACAATCACTGTTTTTATCGCCAACATCGCAAACCGATCACCAATGCACTTTCTCACTCCCACGCCAAAAGGGTTAAAAGGGGGTTGACTCGCCGAAACCTTCTTCTTAAAAAACCTTTCCGGATCAAACTTATCCGGATTTTCGAAATATTTCGGGTCCCGAGCAGTGGAGAAAATCGGGATCCAAACGATATCGTTCTTCTCGATTCTATACGGTTTTTCTCCAGGCAGTGTCGGGGGCAATTCGAAAGGTTCGTTGCAAAAACGATCTGTTATCACCGCGGGAGGGTATAACCTCAAATTTTCGAAGAGAACGGCTTCTAGGTACGCCATTCCGTTGATGGCGTCGTAGGTTAGGTCTCCTTTGGTTTCGAGCCAAGTAGAGTCTATTTCCTGTTGCAGTTTTGAGTGGATTTCGGGGTTCGCAGCGATTTCGTGGGCTAGGAAGCTCAGTTGTGCGATGATCGTGTCAAAACCACCTGAGGGAATAAGAGGTTTTTCCATTTTTGGGTTTAGGTTTGGAATTGGGAGGGGTTTTTCGGGAGTGTAACGTACCGAAGTAGGAACTGAAGGCTATGCCTGTCATTTCTTCCAGAGTGAATTTCGAACTGTCTTTCATCAATTGCAGCATGTCTGGTCGGGAAATCTTGTTCGTGTCTCGAAAGTTAAGAGTTTCTTGTACGATGTTTGTGAAGAATTTGGATATGTAGCCTATAGATGATGATTTTAGATTTTCATACGTGTTTTTATGAGGGAAATAATGAATATCGTACATGTGTTTATCTCAATTCAAATCTTCTGTATCCCTGAATTTCAGGAGCTTAAAAGATGCGTACTGTTGAAATTTTGAGCGCAGTACGGCAGAAAATGCAATTTTCGAATAAATTTAGTATAGTTTTGAATTGCAAACAGTCTAAAAAGACTCAAATCTCAGAATTACCGAATCGCGCAATTTTTTTGAAATTTCATTCTCGATATTTCCACTTTAAAAACTTTACCTTCGAACATCCTGACGTTAAACAACGTTCCAATCCAAGGAAACACCCTCAAAATCACGATTCTCAAAGATCTAACTCCGTCAATATCAGTCGCTTTCCTCCCTAGGACGAAAAACTCGTTTTCCGGGTCCCTCATGGAATCTACCTCGATACCGAAATAAACTGAAGCTATAACGTCGTTTCCATACCTCTGGAAGATATCTCTAATCTCGAAATCCTCGAAACCCTCTCCCCCCACCGTTTTTTTGACACACTCCGCAAAGTTTTCCGCAATTTTCGAGATCATCCCGAACATCATCTTCAACTTGCTCAATGTGAAGGTCGGCGTCACCGTCGCCCTGAACTTGTACCATTTCTCCCCTTTCAAGGTCAAAAGGTTGTTCCCGAAAAAATTGTCATTTTCCACTCCGGGAATGATGAAATGATCCCAATTTTTCGTGGCAATGGTTTTTATGAGATCCGGATCCCGAATCAACAAAATCGGTTTTTGCATCTCGAAAAATCCGACGTATTTAGCTTCTGGGTACATTTTGTAGACGTCGTTCACAACTTCGGTAAGGCTTTTTGTGCGGAGGAGAAATTCCAAGAGGTTTCCGAAGATCGGTATCGGCTCTTTGAAAGGTATTCCATTTTTCGCGAATTTGGATCTCGCTTTCCAAAAGTTGCGCAAGATGTAGATGAGGGAAATGAAGATGAAGCTTAAGGTTAATGAGATGTAATACATTGTAACTGTACTGATTGGTGACTTTTCACAGACTGAGTTATAGTTGCGGAAATTGAATGTATTTGTCATCGAATTTCTGCGTTTTTATTGCTGTTGGTTAATATAAATGAAGAGTAAAAAGTTTACGAGAAAGTTACGAGTTTCATGATTGGATCAATGTGACGAGAGATGGAAAAATATGTCCCTGATTTAAGTATGTTCAGAGTGAATTAATTATCACTTAAATGATTATTTTGGAAGTGCTCAAAATATTACGCTTTTTGCAAGAATTTTCCGAAAGTTAAATATATTTCGAGGGAAATTTAGGAATTTTGGATTATCAGTAGATATTCTCAAATTCGACCACTTCTGTAACTGAAAAACGTCAGCTGTGAAAAATCTAAAAAATATATCCCTCATCGTAATTTTCTGGAAATAAAAAAAAAATTCCAACTGTCCACTCGACTTCATTATCATTCATAATCCTCTTAATCATCCGCGATCACTTGATCCTCAACTCTGTGGAAAACAAAGATTAATCCCAAACCCTCTCCTTTTGTCTCCACCACTTCAAAATGCAGACATTCATTATCGAATAACAAACACTCTCGTACACTTAACAACAATCATCCCACTCTGCCTCATCACATTCTAATTATCTCCAGTCCCGCTGCAAAATAAACAAACTCGGAAAACCAGTCGATCGTTTCTTCGCTCTCTTCATTCCAACATGATGACCATTTATGTACTTGCACGCACTCACACAAACATAACTTTAAGTGCATCACTTTAGTCGTCGTACAGGACTCGCGCGAGTGACAATGGACTACCTCGTGCTGGCCTTGACATTCGTCACCTGCTACGCCATTTACTACCTCTACAATTTCCACAAGACCAAATCCAAATTTTACAAATATGGAATACCCTTCAAGAATCCCTACCCGATCCTCGGTAATTTTTGGGGTGTCGGGTTCTCCAGGAATACCTTCACCGCGATCATTAACGACCTTTACAACGAGTTCCCCGGAGCCAAGTACATAGTGGCCTTCAATTTTGGGAGGGCCTATATCTTGATCCGTGACCCTGACCTGATAAAGAGCGTCGCCATAAAAAATGCGGATTCGTTCGTCGATCATGAGGGCATTATCGATGTTCAGGACGACGAGTTTTTCGGCAACAACCTTTTCAATTTGAAGGGCGACAAGTGGCACAAGGTCAGGGCGACCTTGACGCCGGCCTTCACTTCCAGCAAGATGAGGATGATGTTCGAGATAATGTCGGAAAACGGGAAAAATTTTACGGATTCTATTGCGAAAATGGTGGAAAATGGGGGGAGGGAGTTCGAGATGAAGGACGTTTTGACGAAGTATGGGAACGACGTGATCGCGAGTGCGGCGTTTGGGATTAAAATCGATTCTATGAAGGACCCGCAAAACGAGTTTTATGTCCTAGGGCGGAAAGCGACGAATTTCGAGGGGATTCTTTCGTTGAAGGTTATGGTTTTGAGGACCTTTCCTTGGGTCATGAAGTTGCTCAACGTGAAGTTGTTCGGAGGTAATGATTGGAGTTTGGGTGGCCTGAGGGGTTTTTGTCGGATTTGGAAAATTTTTGTTGTTTTTTGGGAAGTTAGGGAATCGTTGTGAATTTTTTGAGTTCTCTGCTTCGGGTTTTGAGCCTTGTGTAGAAATTGTGTAGTTTATCAAAATATCGAACAATTTGTGAATTTTTTTTTTTAAATGACATAAGTTTCGGAAAATTTATCAAGGTTTTTTATAAATGTTTTTATATTGAGTTTTTCGTCAGTTTTGAGAATGTAATTAAACCTCGCAAAATGTATACATTTGAGGAGTTTTAAAGCATTTTAGAAGAATCTCACGTTTTTCAAAAACTTTTTACAGTTTTCGAAATTTGTTACATTTTTCGTTTTTATTTGAAAGTTGTGTCAATTGAAAATAAACTCATCAAATTTTAGGAACTCGCGTAAATTAACATAAAAAATCACAATTATTTCGTGTTCTTCTTCAGCCTTCGGAAAAATCTATCAAAAATTGTGAATTGGGCGACATTTTGATGATTTCTCAAAATGTTCCGATCACTTGTAAATATTGGAAAGAAATTTGCACAATCTATTTGAATAATTCTCTACTACAAATTTTTTTTCCTTCTCAGTCCCCAATAAACAACTTTTCCACCTTCAATTCCTAATGCTTTTAAAAAATCTGTCATTTAGAATGAACAAAATTTTCATGCATGTGAAAAAAACATAAATTTTCTATCATCCTCTCTTCGTAAATTCCCTTTCAATTCTCCACACATAACTAAATAATCTAACAAAACCTCTTTCTAGGACACATAGTCAATTTCTTCACCAACGTTATCAAAGAAACCGTCAAAACGAGAGACGAAAACAATGTCTCCAGACCAGATATGCTCGATCTCATGATGAAAACGCGAGGAACACCCTCGGAATTGAGTCTGGAAGAGATGACTGGTTTAGCTTTCGGTTTCTTTTTCGGTGTGCAAACATCTCAAATTTTTCTTCCCCTTCTGCATCCACCACCAAAATTCTCCAAAACTTTCCAAAGTCACGCATTTTAGGATACCATTCGAACAAAACTCAAAATCCTACTTTCTATCCAGGTGGTTTCGACACAGTCATCACCCAGATGAGTTTCCTAGCCCACGAAATCGCTGCAAACCCCGAAATCCACTCAAAACTACAAAAAGAAATTGACTTCATTTGGCTAGAAACTAAAGGGAACCTAACCTATGACGTCGTCAACAAAATGACGTACCTAGAAGCAGTTATCTACGAAAACTTGAGGTTATATCCACCAGGACCAGTGGCAGACCGAGTTTGCAAAAAATCCTTCGTCCTTCCCCCTGCTCTCCCTGGAAACCTTGAATACACAATACAACCCAATGATCCGGTTTGGATACCGATTTCACCTTTGTTGAGGGACCCCCAATATTTTGAAAATCCGGATAAATTCGAACCTGAGAGATTTCTCGACAAAAAAATCACCCAGAATCAACCACCTTACATCCCTTTCGGTCTTGGACCACGAATGTGCATCGGAAATCGATTCGCCATGTTAGAAATGAAAATTTTGATGGTGCATTTGTTGCTGAGGTGTAATTTGAAGGTCTGTGGGAGGACGAATGTTCCCATGAAGTTTTCGAAAAAGAGTTTGGTGCTTGCTTCGGATGGGGGGTGGTGGTTGAGAATTGAGAAACGAAGGAATTCGCCGATTGATAGGTTGGAGGTTAGGTTGTAGTTGGTGAATTGAGATTTTTTATTGATAAGTTGATTTAATATTGGATGAAGTGTCGGAAATTTGAGATTAACGAGTTATTTGATTTTTATTTGGATATGTTTTTTTTTACTCCGGAATAATTCGTGCGATCTATTCACTTGTGATGTTAGGAATAACGTAGAATGGGAGAACTTTTGATGTGTGCATGTTATTTGAGTCCTGCTGAGATACGAGCAATTATATAAGATTGCATATTATTTTTTAAGATTGGAATTTTGAAATTTTTGAAATTCCTGCAAATTTCCGAAATTTTTGCGAATTCCCGAAATTTTTGAGAATTTTTGGAACTTTTTGAAATTTCTAAAATTGTGGAAAATTGTTGAAGTTTTTGAAAAGTTTCAGAAATTTTGTGATTTTTGTAGATTGCTGAAATTCGCCAAATTTTTTTTGATTTTTGAACATATTCTACATTTTTTGAAATTTTCGAAATTCTTCAAAATTTCCAAAATTGTAAAATATTGTTGAAGTTTATGGAAATTATATAATTTTTGGAAATAATTAGAATTTTATCCAATTTTGTGAATTTTAGAAAATTTTCCAATGTCTTGCAAATAGTTAAATTTTTTTCAAATTTCTCAAATTTTTGAGAATTTTCAACATTTCCAAAATTGTTGAAAATTGTTGAAGTCTTGAAAATTTTCGTGAATTATGTAATTTTTGTGAAGTGTTGGAATTTTTTCAACTTTGTGGAATTTTGGAAAATTTTCTGATGTTTTGAAAATGGTTGAAATTCTTGGAAATCGTCGGGATTTTTGTTAAAGTTTTCAGGAATTTTTATTAATCATGTTAGTTCCAAAAACTTCTGAAATTTCTGAAAATATGCAATATTTCGTAAAAATTTTCAAAATCCTTTGAAATCTTCGAAGAATTTTTGAAATCTTTGCGAATTTCCGAAATTTTTGAGAATTTTCAGAACTTCTCGAAACTTCTAAAATTGTGGAAAATGGTTGAAGTTTTTGAAAAATTTCAGAAATTTTGTGATTTCTGTAAATTGTTGGAATCTGCCGAATTTTGTTAGATTTTTGAAAATATTTTACATTTTTTGGAATTTTCGAAATTCTCCAAAATTTCCAGTATTGTTGAAAATTGTTGAAGTTTTTATAAATTATTTAATTTTTGGAAATAGTCAGAATTTTATTCAATTCCGTGCAATTTCAGAAAATGTTCCAACGTCTTGAAAATAATTGAAATTTTTTCAAATTTTCCAAATTTTTGAGAATTTTCAAAATTCCTAAAATTTTTAACAGTTGTTGAAGTTTTGAAAATTTTTGTAAATCATGTAATTTTTGTAAAGTGTTGGAATTATTTCAATTTTGTAGAATTTTTGAAAATTTTCTAAATTTTAAAAATGGTTGAAATTCTTCAAAATTGCCGGAATTTTTATTAAAGTTTTCGGGAATTTTCATGAATCATATTAATTCCAAAAACTACTGAAATTTCTGAAAATATGCAGTATTTTGTGAAAATTTTCAAAATCCTTTGAAATCATCGTAATTTTTGAAAATTTTCGGAATTTTTGTACAAGTCTGTTGAAAATTGTTAAAGTTTTTCCAAATTCCCAAATTTTTTCAACATGTTCTAAATTGTTCAAAATGTTCGAAATCATCGAGAAATTTTGAAATTTCTGAAAATAAAGATGGTCAGTCATCGATCAGTTATGAAAAATCACTAGTGGATTGCGTTAGATGAATGTAAAGTATCAATTAGAATTCCGTATGTATGTGAAATTTCGTATGCGTTCCAAACTCTTGAAAGATTATCTTCAATCACATGTTGTAAAGATGACATAATTACAATCGTGCGATTCCAGCAAACTCAAAATATACTCTTCCATACAAAAACCAGCACGATATTTGAAAGATTCTGATCGCTGTGATGGTAATGCAATGATACGCAATGTTACATCATTGCACAACCTTGCTAATGACCCGGCAGGGAGTGGATGGAAATTGTTCATAAAAGTGAATATCAGACAATTTGAGATGATAGACAGATTCTGTCGATGTCAATCTAAAACACGAAATGATGCTGCATTTTGAGTGTCCGTGAAAATTTAATTTATAAATATTGAACTAACATGAGTATTATTAGTACGTGAGATACATTTTTAATTGTATTATATTATTGTATTATTTTGTTGTACGTTGCAACAATTTATAAAAGTTACTACACTCGATAGATGACATTCGCAAGTATATTTTCATTTTCATATCGCCTTGATAACGAGCAAAAAAAGTCATCATTGATCTTCTGATCGATCATTAATCTTCTGTAATCTCTCTACACATCAATCCCCCTCCCCCCCCCACCCCCCCACCTCACACACAAACACTACATTATCAGAGTACATCACTTCAGTCTCCTCTCAGTGATTACCCAACTCAGCCAAGTGGCAATGGAATTCCTCGTTCTTACCCTGACATTCGTCCTCTGCTACGCAATTTACTACCTCTACAATTTACACAAAACTCAGTCGAAGTTCACCAAACATGGAATACCTTTCGAAAAACCCTCCCGAAGTTTCGTCAACTTTTGCAAATTCTTGCTGCGCAAAAAAAGCGTCACTTCCATGATAAACGACCTTTACAACGTGTGCCCCGACGCCAAGTACATGGTTGCCTTCGATTTTGGAAGACCTGTTATCATGCTTCGCGACCTTGACCTGATAAAGAGCGTGGCCATCAAAAATGCGGATTCGTTTGTCGATCATGAGGGCATTGTCGATGTTGGAGACGACGAGTTCTTTGGCAACAATCTTTTCAATTTGAAGGGCGACAAGTGGCGAAAGGTCAGGGCGACCTTGACGCCGGCCTTCACTTCCAGCAAGATGAGGATGATGTTTGAGATTATGTCGGAAAACGCGGAAAATTTTACGAATTCTGTTAAGAAAATGGTAGAGAATGGGGGGAGGGAGTTCGAGATGAAGGACCTTTTGACGAAGTATGGGAACGACGTGATCGCGAGTGCGGCGTTTGGGATCAAAATCGATTCTATGAAGGAGCCGGAAAATGAGTTTTTCGTTCTAGGGCGGAAATCAGTGACTTTCGAGGGTATTTTGTCGCTGAAGTTCATGCTTTTCAAGAGCTTTCCGAGGGTTATGAAGTTGTTCAGGGTTAAGTTGTTTGGAGGTAGAGTGAAGTTACTGTAGGGTTGGGGACGGGGTATAGTACTTGCGGGGAGAAAAATTTTTTGAACGTTCTGAAAAATTTAGAATTTTTTTGGCGTTCTCCAAATTTCAAAATTCGTCGGGAAGTTTGGACATTTTTGGAGTATTTGAGACTTTCAAGAATCTTGGAATCTTTAGGAATTTATATAATTTTGAGATTATGGAAAATTTTTGGAATCTTTCGTAATTTTTGGATACTGCAAACATTTTTGAAAATTTTGAACATTTCAGTGATTGTTGGTTTTCAGAAAATTTGAAAGGTTTCGAAAATGATTGAAAACTTCGACGATTTTGAAAAATATTTCAAATTCGAAATCTTTGGTAATATCAAGAATATTGCGAATTTTTAAGAATTTATAATTTTTTCAACGTACTTCAAAATGAGGAATTCACCGAAAACTTAAGAAATTTTTGGAATATTTGAAAATTTCAAGAATCTTAGAATCTTTAGGAATTCGAATAATTTTGGGATTTACGAAAATTTTTTGAATCTTTCATGATTTTTAGATACTCCGAACATTTTTGAACATTTTGAAATTTCCAGTGATTGTCGTTTTCAGAAAATTTTGAGGATTTTGAAAATAATTGAAAACTTTAATGATTTTGAAAAATATTTCAAATTCGAAATCTTTGGAAATATCAAGAATTTCGCGAATTTTGAGAAATTTATAATTTTTGTAACATACTTCAAAATAAGGAATTCGCCGAAAAGTTTGAAAATTTTCGGAATATTTGAGAATTTCAAGAATCTTAGAATCTTAAGGAATTCAAATAATTTTGTGATTTTCGAAAATTTTTAGAATCTTTCGTAATTTTTGGATACTCCGAACATTTTTGAAAATTTCAGTAATTTTCTGTTTTCAGGAAACTTCAAGGATTTCGAAAATATTTATAAACTTTGACAATATTGAGAGATACTTTGAATGCCACATCTTTTAAAAATTCAGGAATCTTCAAAATTTTATGGAATTTATAATTTTTTCAACATACTTGAAAATGAGGCATCCACTGGGAAGTTTTGAAATTTTTGGAATATTTGAGGATTTCAATAATATTAGAATCTTCTAACTATCCCTCGATTAATGATTTGTAATAGTACGAATTCTCTGCAAATTGAGTAATAAAAACTTGTGAACTGTAATCTCAAAAATTCATGTTCCATAACACGAGCGTGAAATTATAATATATAATAACTTCAACTCAAATAATACAAGTTGTGCAGAATTCTCTCTCGGAAATATCTACCCCAAACTTTCTATTATTCTCAAAGGTACCATAGAAAAG
>JAPYZK010002814.1:0-21290 GCA_030522785.1 Platygaster equestris | reverse complement strand
AAAAAAAAGGTCACCTAAAAGAATAGCGTTGACATCCTGTTCCTCGCCGAAAACGTGGAGCTGAGGCCCCTGTAGAAGGCCGACCTCCTCGCAACTCGACACCGTGGACGCCGGGGTGCTTCCCTCGCGCGGCAACATCTCGTTTTCGCTCTCAGAGGTGCTCGCCTCGCCGTTTTCGACGACGCTCCCGTTCATTTTAACGACCTCCATTTTTTCCGCCTGATGCCCATCATTATTCGCCACTGCTCCCGCCGCCGCCGTCGCTTCCTCTCGCGACATCCCCCCGACAACCTCTTCATTTTCCGAAGCGTAACTATTCGTTTGGCCATTTATACTCGATTTTATTCCCTCGCTCTTTTCCTTATTCTGCGAATTTTTTTGCTTGTTACGAGCCGCTTGCGCTTTGCTCTCGCTGTTGCTGCTTTTGTTTCTACGTGCTTGTTTTTCTTCGTTTTCCCCTTTATTGTTGTTGTTGTTGTTGTTACTGCTACTGTTGTTGTTGTTGTTGTTGTTATTGTTGTTGTGATTGTGGTTGGTATCATTATTGTTGTTGAGGATGCTGGGCGGTTGGGGGGTCGAGTTTTCACTCGTGTTCTGGGGAGAGGAGGAGGGGGTGGCCAAGGGGATGGGCGGGGAAGCTTCTTTGAAATTCGATTGTGTGCCTGCAAGGAAATACATCATTTTTGTTAGTGTGCATTCAACCACAATTTCGAGTCGCTCGAAAAAAATACCGTACACCACGAACGCGTTTATTTTCTCATTCGCTTTATATATTTTTTGTTTTATACACTTTCGAGATAAATAAAATTTTACAATTCGACAAGTTTCACCATCAGGCTTTTTCATTTTTCAATTCTTGTTCCTATTACTATTATTATTACTATTATTTGTTTGTACACGTTTGCGAAAAAAATATGTATTTTCCACAAATTGAAAATTACAAGGACGTAGCCAAAAATTGCGTTTAGGGGGAACTGAGGTGATTTTTACTCGAAATTGAAACTGAACTTTCGAAACTTCTACAAATCTCTAAAATTTACGAAAATTTTGAAATCCTCGAACGTTTCCGAATTCCAATAACTTTAAAAATCCTGAAAATACTTCAAACTTTAAAAATTCTCAACATTGTTAAAAATCTTGAAAACAAAAAAAAAAAGAATAAAAATATTGAAAACATTCCAAATTCTTAAGTGATGTCAGAAGTTCGTAAAATTCTCGTATTTTCAAGAATTATGAAAATATTCTGCATTTCCAGAATGTTTAAAACTGTTTTAGAACTTCGAAATTTTTAAAACTTATAATTTTGGTTATTCTTAAACTTCTAAAAACTTCTAAAGTCCTCGAAATTCTCCAAACTCTGAAAATTCCCAAAATTGTTGTAAAATCTTGATATGTTAAAAATATTCAAAATTCTCAAGTTTCTAGAAATGTCGGAAGTTCGTAAAATTCTCGTAATTTCAAGAATTATGAAAATATTCTGCATTTCCAGAATTTATAAAACTTTTTTACAACTTCGAAATTTTCAAAATTGTTTAAATTTTGATTATTTTTAAACTTCTAAAAACTTCTAAAATCCTCGAAATCCCCTAAACTCTGAAAATCCCTAAAATTGTTGAAAATCTTGAAATGCTGAAAATGTTCAAAATTATCAAGTTTCTCGAAAACTTTGACACTCGTGAAAATCAGTATTATTTCACTTTTTTTTCGAAATGTACTTTTCTGCAGTGTGCTACATTTTTCAAATTTTCCATAATTTCGGAGGGGGCTTCAGCCCCCTCCCCGGCTACGTGCTTGCTTCAAGTTTTCGAATTATTCAATGTTCAATCAATATTGACATCAAATATCTATAAATTCGAAAGATCTGCATGTTTACCGATCTACATGAAAAATGTCTAAAAAATAAAATGCTACAAATTCCAAGAAACTACCAAGTACTCACAAATTCTTTACATAAGAACAAAAATTCTGTAAAAATAGAATATGTATAAATTTTGGAATTTCCCCGACAAATTGGAGAATTTCACAGTATTAAATAAATTCTCAATATTACTTTGGGACAATAATTGTAACCACCAAAAAACAACGTTTATCATCAAATGAAAATGTCGAAAATGCTGGAAATGCTCACTATTATTCGTTTGACCAGGCTGTAACGACGGCCAAGCTTCTTTGGCTTGTAAACTGGAATTGCTAGCGTCTTTTGTGATGCTACTGGTAATCGGCGGCGACGGCGTCGGTTTCCTACAAAACGAGCATCCCCAAAAACGTGAAAACATCGCATAATGTCACAAATCTCGAAATAATAGACGGCAAAGATCAACAAAGTCCAATAAGGTTCACTTCATCGCCCAAATACACCGAAAAATGGACGTTATCAAACTGAGATGCGATGACGAAATAAAAAGAGCCATGTAACAAATATAATACTTCGCTTTAATAATCTACTTTTTGCGATACACACTTACTCTTTTCGTAACAATAATAAAAATGTACAACTTTCTGTGATTTTTTCGAGCTCGCGCTGCGCCTCATTCTTAATCCTCTTCAAATTTCTTGAACCTTCAAAAAACGACATTTCTTTCAGACCTTGTTCTTTTTTCCTGCTTTTTTCTATTGGTGCAAACTAAAGATTTCGTCTCGAGTTTCTGGAAATGATACGCGCGGAAGATGAAAAGTAGAAAGAAAAAAGCAACAGAAAAATACTGAAAATTCTGGAGGAAAAAAAATTTGATACATGGCCCACGATACATGATAACAACAATACCGTTGGGTGCTGGCCGAGGTGTTGACGTGTAAAGATTGCACGAGTTTTCTTTCATAGTCCTGGTGCTTGCCTTGGTGCATCTCCTCCTTGGTGAAGGAGGCTTCGAGGTCGCCGAGGTCGTGGAGGTACATGCAGTCGGGCTTGGGGCATGACTGGTTGCGCATGAAGTGGGAGCAGTACTTGGTGGTGCCAAGTGACGTCTTGATGGTCCTCGAGTCCACGACGATGTTGTTGACGGCCTCGATGGCGCGCAACGCGTCCTCCGCCCGGTGGTACGTCACGTAGGCCGAGGCGCTCGGGCCCTGCGAGCCCGCGTACGACGTGCTCTGGTTTATCACCACTTTGTGGATTTTGCCGAATTTACCGAAGTACTCGTGCCTCTTCAAAACCTGTCGACGTATCATAAAAACACATCGTCGTCAATTCGCGAAATTAAAATTAAAATTGTAATTCACAAAGGAAAATTAGAGAGGAAATCATCGCTATTAATTTCGGCCCAAAATTAACTCAATTAATTAATCAATATTAATTTTCGCGAAAAAAGTTGCGGAAATCGACTCCTCTAGTTGAGAACGTCAAAACCGTATTTTGTTTTTTTCAAGTCACGTGTAGAATGAAGATTTTCAAGTTTCAAATTATTATTGTTAATAACTCAAAAACACGAGCTAAACTTTCAAAATACTGCGGTGGATTGTTTATTGATGACCCAGGACATCCGTTTTCGCAAAAATTTTCCCATTTTTTTTTTTTGTACTGGGTGTTTCGATAAAAACATTCAACTTGGATTATGTTTTTCAACAGAAATACAGAAGAATATTGTCATAAAATTACATCGGCGTCGGCCAATCGCATGGGCAGACCAACGACGAAAACGAGGTTTTTCTGCACCACACGAACATTCGCCAAATGCTTTCGATTTTCCGTCACTTTCTGCTTGCGCTGCTGGTCCTTCTGTCTCTTCTCGGCCTTGATTCTAAACCGATCCATTTTCGTCATCATCAATGTTACATAACATAACTTGGCATTTTACAATTCCAAATTACAATCGCATTGTTATTCCACTAATTCGCATTAGTCCATTATTTTATTATCCTGAAATGTGGAACAATTCGGCAAAAGTTTTCCATATTTACCGAGAAAATAGTATATTATGTTCCATTATGTTCCAATATCTCATACGTTTATATTCCTCGGCTTCGCCTCGGAATATAAATTTCCACAAAAACTCGGAATTTCAAAATTTTGCAAACAACTTTTATTTTTTTCGAAAAACTCTACATCTTATAATTTCCCAGAAAACTTTGAATTCCGAAATTTCTCAAATACATTTGGATTTCAAAATTGTTCGGAAAATTCAAAATTCTCAAAATATTGAAAGTACTCAATATTTTGGGATGTTTAAAAAAACTCAACAATTATTGAATTTCCCAAAGAACTTACAATTTTTATATCTTTCCGAAAACTTGTCATTTTCAAATTATTCAAAGAACTCAAAATTTCAGAATTTTCAAAAAACTCAAATATTTTCCAGATATTTCAAGAAATTCTAATTCCTTGAAATCTTAAGTCAATCAAATTGTTTAATTCTTACAAAAACTTTGAAATTATCTACACTGCTTGGAGACTGAACAAAAACACTACCACAATCTCAAAAAGCCTTCCAAAATGTCCAAAATGTCCTCGACTTCGCCTCGGAATATAAACTCGTATTCGTCCAAAAAAACTTTGTGCCCTTTGGCAAAAAGAAATATACAAAAAAGACACCTTTATTGCCCTATACACAAAAAAGACACTTTCATACACTGAGGGCAATACAAAGGTTTTTCAGGCCCGAGCAGGCCAATAAAGAACCGTTTATTGCACTGAGGTGTACAAAATAATTTAAGCTGAAGCTAAAAAAAATCCAGCGAGAAAAAGAACCTCGAAATGTCCTCCTTGGAGAGAGGCTTGAAATCGGCGGGGTTTTCGGAATAGGCCTTGCGACAAGCCGGACAAAGTCCGTTCTCGTCGGTGCGAATCCTGTGCCAGCAAAAACGACATATCTGGTAGCCGCAGGTGCACGGGTAAAACGTCAGGTCGTCCACGTCCAGCGATTCCATGCACAAAGGACACTCGGCCGCATCCTCCCCGCTCTGATTCAATACTGACATTTTTTCCTTTCCTTCCTTTTTTCTTCTCCTACTCTTTTCTTCGCCAACTCTCCTTTTTTCCCTTTTTTCCTTTCCTACTCTTCTTCAACAATTATCACAACGTTTCCCTGAAATCACGAAATGTTCAACAATGAGAACAATTTTATACGCAGCTTTGCTATTTTTTTTTTTTTTTTTTTTTATTTTAATGCAATGAAAAGAATGCATATTCTGGATTTTTCAAGTCTTGTGGACCCAATTCAGGCATTTTTTATGCCTACTCAAAATTGTGCGTTTTTTTCTTCCTTTCAAATGACGATTCAGTTTTGTCAAAAAAAGAATTTCATTTTATATCAATGCCTACATTCAACATCTTCAGCATCAATTTTCAAAATTTTTTCTCTTTCTAGACTTAAAGCAGTAATAAAGTTTTTCCCTTGGTTTTTATAATTTTTTAATTTGGACGTGTTTCAGAATACCAAAATTAATATTTCAGGAATTTGATGATAACCAGGTTTTTGAGATGAAAAAGCAATTTTTAAAATTTACATCTCGCCACAATTAAACGCACATCTCACTATAAAATGGATCATTGAAAAATTGATAATAGAAACAACATAAGAAAGATCATAATAAAAATAGAATATAATTTATAACAGAAATAAACTGAAAGAAACCAACAACTTTATGTCCCACGATAAAAAAAAAATCTCAATATTGTCATTTTAACATTTGACAATTTATAAATCCTCCAAAACTAAGAAAATAACAAATGAAAAAAAAAAAAAAAAAAAAAAAAAAAAAAAAAAAAAAAAAAAAAAAAAAAAAACACCAGAACTCAAATACTGACAATTAAAAAGCTATGGTAAAATAAAACAATATTATTATTTGTAAACGAACCCAATTTGTCAACAAAATTGACACCCCCCCAAAAACTTCAAAAACCGGACTTTTCTTGAGAAAGAAAATTTACCATTCTAGTTTTTTTTTTTTGAGCATTTATTGCACTTGAACTCTTTTTATTCGACATTTCTTATCAGCTGTCATTTTTTTCTCCCTGGTAACATTACGAACTTCATCTCCATAAATTTATGGAGAAGGAAATAATGCCCTTGACTCCCATAATCCAAACTCCAAAACCAGATTTTCCCAAACAAAAAATCCCCACCAAACGACATCAAGAAATATCAAAAATTCTCATTTGGATAAAAATGTATACCCATACTTATACTTATCAAATGAGAAGGGAAAAATCTGCGAAATTCGAATGTTACAAAAACATCGAAAACCCAAAAACCCGCACCTGTCAAAACAAAAAATCCCACCCCCAAAACCCGAAAATTCGTAAAAAAACCCATACTCACGATCCACTGAAACCCCGTCAAATTGTCAGATTTCGTTATTCCCAAGAACCTGGAAAAAAACCAAATATTTGCATGAAAAAAAACTCCCTTCATATTATTGCAAAACAAAATCTGAGAAACCCCACCTAGACCCCGCGATTCCCCTTGGAAAAACCCCGTGACAACTGTCAAAACGGCCCGAAAAAATGTCGAGAAACAAAGACTCGCCGCTCTTGAAAGCCCAACTAGGAAATATTCCCTTAAGTTCGAAACTTCGGGTAAAAAGCGAAAAGTCCGAAAATTAGTTGGAAAAAGGCGTGAACAATAATTCGTGAAAAATTCGGGTGTCGAAAAACGACGCACAAGAAAAACAGCTGTTGCTGGCGTTGCTCCGAAACGTCAGAAATCAAAAGGCAGATGACGCTTTCGTCGAAAAAAAAGAGAGAGATGGAAAAACAACATTTACGGTGTCCCGAGGAATTCCCAGAGAATCCACCTGAATAGAAACAAAGGAAAAACAAAAAGAGAGGTAGAACGATAGAAGAAAAATGAAATAAAGGAAACCAACAATAAGATATGTATCAATTTTTTCCGTCTTTCTCGAGCCAACAATCTTTTTTCCTTTTCCAACAATAAGTTTGTATCGCAACTTATTTCCTTGTTCATTCTAATTCGTTTTCTGTCTTGTGTTAATTGTGAAAGGAAAAGAGAGGGGGAGTAGACGGGTTTTGAAGGGGAAAAGTGGGTCGCGGTAGGAAATGCTGTGTCTAATGTCTTTCTCGTTTTTTTTTTCTGAGCTGGTTTCGAGAGGCGTGTTGGTTAATTTGAATATTTTCCCGTTTTCAGATCACGGGAATTCGCGGCAGAGGAACAGGATTGCGCATTTTGCGATCTTGTTTACTTACGACGTTGAAACTGGTTGAAACTTTCAGACACACACCACCACTACGATATCTATTGTATTTTCTTTCTTCTTTTTTTACTGTTTTCACTGATATTTGTGTGTGGAAGGAGGTATGCACGCAGGCGCGGTTTTCCGGAATTTTTTTTTTCTCGAGAAATTTGTAGATGGCGGTACGAGATAAATCGTTTTTGACGGGAACAATGGTGGATAATCACTTGACATATATTTTAACATTTGAACATTTTGCAATTCAAGTTGTAAATTCGTTGTTTCAGAATTTGGAATTTCTGAAACTTGAAAAAAAGCACAATTTATGATGCGAACATATAAGGAATATAAAAATATGATGATTCGAAAACTGAAACAGTTCTTTAAGTATGTAGTGCCAATCGAAAAAAAATATCATCATTGAGATTCCGAGTTTTCACGTTAAATCGATGAATTTGACAAAAGTTCGCTGAACCTAATTGAATGTAATTGAATGCGACTAGTCATCAAGAAAGGCGACATGCCAACCGGGAATATTTTGTCCGGGGCCCCGGGCCAGAGAGTGGCGTCCTGGTTGAAGGTGTATTATATGCTTCAGAGTCGCGCCGATAAGCGAGTTCGCCACCGGGGCACTTGTACACAAAAATACGCGGTTTTTTATATTATTCTTTCAGGTTGCGACAGGGAATACAAAATTCGAAGAGACAATTACAGTTTTCCTCATAATAACCGTGAACCTGAATTCGATATATCTGCAACTCGTTGATAATGTAACTTTGAAATTCGTAAAATTTCACGCTCGATAATGATGAGGAATGTATGAAACTCAAAATTGTTTCAGTAATCACTTGTCATTCAATATTAAGATCGAAAATTTCCAATATTTAATTCAGATCTCATTTTGATACATCGATCATAGTGTGAAGATGAATAAAAAATTCTCAGAAGCAGTTCGCAATACGAGCTCATGACTCACGAGGCTCAGCACATTACCCGTTTGAATTTCCCGCTACAGACATAGTTTCATGAAAACGCGCCTTGGAGCGGCGTTGTCAACATAACCTTAAAATTGAAACCTTTCATTTATCATAGAGAAATATGATGTTTTAGTTTATATTTACAGTGTTTCGTCAGTCGTTTATCCAAAAAAATTACAGTCAGTAAGTAGAAAAAGCGTTTTCCGTCAATACTAGACAATTTTCGTTGATTGAAATATTCATTGATGCTGATTTCTCGGGGCGTTTTATTTCGTTTGCTTTTGTCATTGAACACAATATTTACAATGATAAAAAGTTGATGAAATAAATAAAAATCGTTAGATTTGTTCACTGTGAAATTAACTCATTGTGTGATTGGTAATTGTGTAATGTCGAAAATTTGTTTCCAGAAATGGATATACGACCGAACAATACGATCTACATAAACAATCTTAATGAAAAAATTAAGAAAGAAGAATTGAAAAAATCGCTGTACGCGATTTTTTCGCAATTCGGTCAAATTCTGGATATAATTGCGCTAAAAACTCTAAAAATGCGAGGGCAAGCTTTCGTCATTTTTAAGGAAATCGCGAGTGCAACGAGTGCTATGAGATCGATGCAAGGATTTCCTTTTTACGACAAACCCATGGTGAGACAGTTTTATTTGTCAGTTCTTCAAGTTCCAAATTGAAATTACAGAATTCAAGTTTCAAGTTGAATTCTGAACTATCAAGTAAGAAAGCGCAGCTTGAAGTTTCCTAATTATGTTTTTGGATTTCCTTAGGCAAACAAAATGGAGAATCATTTTAGTACCATTAAGAATATTCCTAATTACTCCGTCGTTGAAGGAGGGATTTGCATCGATTTTTATTTTTAAATAATTTTAGAAGCATTATTTCAGTGAAAAATGACAAGAGCGACAAACTGGGTACTGAAACACATCCACCAGATGCAAAAAAATTCGAATTAATTATTTATTGGCGGCGTAAAATGGTAACACGTATAACATTGCAATATTAAAACGCTCTACCATTTTACGCCCCCAATAAATAATTAATTCGAATTTTTTTGCATCTGGTGGATGTGTTTGAGTACCTACTTTGTCGCTTTGATCATTTTTTACTAAAATCATGCTCCCAAAATTGATAAAAAATAAAAAACGATGCAAATCCCTTTCTTACAGACGGAGTAATAAGAAATATTATTAATTTCGAAAATTTATGAATTTCAGCGAATTCAGTATTCCAAAACCGACAGCGACGTGATTGCCAAGTTGAAGGGCGAATTCCGGGAACGACCCAAGAAGCCAAAACGTGCGCCTCCTGCAGCCGACGAGGAAGCTAAGAAGGCCAAGAAACGAGCTAAGGAGCAGGCGAAGCACGCCCAGCAGATAGGCTTTGGCGGTGGCGTCGCAACAGGTCAATTGGGCCACGGAAATTCCAACGCCTCTGTCCCGGAGCAACCGCCCAATCAAATCCTTTTCCTGACGAACCTCCCCGACGAGACGAGCGAAATGATGCTCTCCATGTTGTTCAATCAGTTCCCCGGCTTCAAGGAAGTTCGCTTGGTCCCTAATCGACATGACATCGCGTTCGTCGAGTTTGAGAACGAGGCGCAATCCGGGGCTGCCAAAGATGCTTTGCAAGGTTTCAAAATCACCCCCTCGCACGCGATGAAAATTTCCTTCGCCAAGAAATAGTTGTTCAGATTACATTTTTTAATCACAATTCAAGAAGGAAATGATATTTTTGCGTATTGCTTTGCTGATTCGGGCGAATTGATTGATTATCAATGATGATTTTTGTGAACGAGGGAGATGATTTTGTCCTCTGCGAGTTCATAATTAGTTGAATGATGTTACTTTTTTGCGTGTGAGGTGTTTGAGAGGACTTTGTATTCGATTTTCGTGGAATAAATCGTTTTTTTTTCAACTTGAGTGATTTTCTGAGTTCTCTTATTTCATCATATTCAACTGTCTTTAATGAGGTGACGAAAGAAGAATACTTGTTTTTTTCCAAGTACTTAAGTACTTTTTCGAATACTTGGGAAAAAGTCTGCGAACAAGGAGTTTGAAAATTTCATCTTCTTACGAAAAGTATGGATCAATTTTTAGAAAATAGACAACATAGAATCTTAAGCTGCACGAAAAGAGAATCCTGTTTACTTTAGATGCCAATTATTATCGTGAACATTATAATGAATTGTTTCGAAAAACTGCGATCAACACAATCAGGGGCGAACGCAAAAAAAATTTTCGGGAGGGGTTTTCGAAAAAAAAATTTCCTAATTTTCGAAATTCCCGGAATTTTTGAACTTTTTGTAATTTCTGCGATTTTTAACATTTTTGAATTTCTCGTAATTTTCAAAATTTCTGAATTAATGTGTAATGTTCTCGTAATTTTTCAAATGTCCAAATTCTCGAAACTTCGAAAAATTTTGTACGTTTTCGGATTTTTTGGAATACTCAAACTTTTGAATATGTAAGAAATGTTTGAAATTCTAGAAACGTTAGAAATTCTCTGAATTTTAAAAATTTTTATAATTTTCGACATATTTGGACTTTAAAAAATTTTACAAATTCTCAAAATGTTCATAATGCTCCAATTTTTTAGGTTTATCAGATTTTTCAAGAAATTTTGGAATTTTCGAAAATTTCGAAATTACTATAATTTTTGAGATAACTGAAATCGTTGGAATGTCTGAATTCTCATTTTTTGACATATTCGCAAGTTTTTTGGAACCACAAAAGTTTGATAATTTTTCCAGACTTTCCTTATCTTCAAAATTTTCAGTTTTTTCGAATTACTTAAACATTCGAAAATTAACAAAATTTCTAGAATTATACAACATTTGAAAAGTCCGAATTTTCAAAAATTTCACAATTTTCGATATTTTCGGACTATTCAAAATTTTTACAATTTTGTCCAAAATTATCATTTTGAAGTACCTAATCTTCTAAATTCATCTATAGTTTTACAAAAATTTGAAAGTTTGAGATATTGAATCTGCAAGATTTCAAAGCACACATTCTTCCACTTCAAATTTCTAATCATTTTACTTTATAAAAACAATCAATGTTCGCCACTGAACACAATTAGTGGAAAAGGTTTTCCTAAAAGTTGGATTTCTGTATAATTGCAGTTGAGAAATTACTATAGATTAAACTGTAGTTTCAAAATTCAGTTGCAAAGTCATTGACTGCTTAATTAAAAAAAAAGCATCATCGCAATAAAACATCTTTTCGTCAGAAATGCAATCGCCTGCAATTCAACGTATCGCGGCTACACAATGAAAAATTCTCGCAAATTTTCGACTATCGAATACTGGATATTATATCAATATGTAATTCTAAGGAATAATTAAGCCTTATTATTTTGCATCATTTACAGCTCTACTGTAACGACTATAAAACACGCGCCGAATTCAACTTGTAAACCAAATACGCATAAAACAAGTTTCCGCTGCTTTTCTAAGTTTTGAAACACAATTATTCTGAGTATTGTTTTACAATTAAAATGCAGTCATTGAAAATAGTGGTGATTTTGTTTGTTTTCGCGATCGTGGGCGCGAAAACCTTCGAAATGGGCATTAAAGGTGAAAAAGATCTACTTTTGATCGATATACCGATCGATAGATCTTCATCATTTCTTCGTAAAACCGTCGTGGAAAAAACGTTGGGCCAAAGAAACATGGCCATCACGAAAATCGAGGTGAAAGAAATGGGGGATGAAAATTTCCCGTCGGACGTCGACATCAAAGATGGCGGACTGCTCCGTGACTTTGTGACCTTGAGAATCAAAAGTCAAAGAGGCAAGGAAATACATTTGGGAGTGAAAATTTGGGCGCGTCATTTCCAAGATGTTGGGGTTACCTATTCGGAGCTGGATTCGCTCTTATTTTGGATCAAAAGTAATGAGACTGTAAGTTTTATGATGGAGCAGAACGATCAAGAATCGCATGCTATACATAATGTGCGATTTTCACGTTCATCTACGAATTAAATATTGTAGACCATGCATGATTGATCAATAAAGTGTTATGTATAAGTTTTTGGACTTGCGAATTTTTTAAAAATTTGGTGCAGTAGCAGTAGAATATATGTTTGCGATGATACCTATGAAATCAGTGAAAACTTTCCGAGAAGATAATCGACCGACATTTCCGAGAATTCGCGCATCTTCCAGAAAATTATGAAATTTGTTGAATATCTGTATTTTTTGGATTTCAAACTGAAAATTGAGTATTCCGAAATTAAGGTTGTCGAGGATTCCTAAAAATGCAGCATCCCGAAACATGTCGGGAAGTAATGAAATTTCGGGATCCCACATATCTCTACTCTAGATCCTAATAACGAAGTATTCATTATCAAATTTAAAAGTTGATTGAGTCCATCTAGAATGAAATTTGTGAATATAGCGAAACTAATATTTTAACCGAATAATATTAACTTAATACTATTAAACCTTGATAAATGACTCACGGACCCCAGATTTATGATATCGTACATCTACTATTGAACGTCCCCCAATTAGAGTTATTCGAGGGTCGTGTCTGTCAATACGATCGGTCAATCAATATAGAAAAGAGGTTAATAAAAGGCAATAATAAATGCAGTTATACATATGCATTTTATTTTGATATATATCATCATCATCATGCATATCCCAGAGTATCTACATATGTGGATATCCACTATATGATAATTGCATAACATATAATTATACATGAAAATATTATTATAATTATTAAGAGAAGACTGTTGCACTTTCATCTACTCTGATCATCTCGCGGCACTTCGCTTTTTATTAGCGTTGTACTTGATACGTTTCCCCTGGCCCTTCACAATGGTGAGCTCCTGGAGTCGAGTTGATCCCGAGTACAACAGGGCAGCAACCGCGGCAGACACCTCTCTTGTGCATCACATAAATAATTATTGGCGTGGACAGCGCTAGCAGCGAGAGCGAGGATTATAATTAGTCCTCCCCAAAGTCGTCCCATACTGCAAGTTATGGAGAATGCCCGGAAGGACCGCGAAAATTCGCCACTCTTAAGCTGCAACGAAATTTTCATTGAATTTCCCGGCACACTACGAGTTGGCCGAAAAACTATGCATAGCTATCAACATCAATCAACATCACGATGTGACAAAAAAATATAAATGAAACATAATAAACATCGGACAACTTACCAATATTCAGTACTACAAGTATCGAGCCAAAAATTTCCGCACCTGTGTTTTTTCATCGAAAATCAGTCGTTTTTTATACCCCAAAATAATGCCGATATCGTCGATTTACCTCTAAAAGGGAAGCATCCCTAGTGATTCTACTTTTTATAAAAACCTTACCAAATGATTGAACAGTTTTTATAAGAAAACGAATATTTTATAACGTCTATTTTATAAAACTTTTATATACAATGTGCTATTTTTATCAAGGGATATATTTTACAAACACTATGAAAAATGGTTACTCATAAATAGCAGATATTGATTTTCAAAATAAAAATTTCACATTTTACAAATGTTTTATAAAAACCAAAATCACTAGAGACAAAATATTATATTCTTCTAAGAATAAGTGCGCCATTATAAATATCATCACAAATACAGTTAATTGTGTTGATGATGAAAAAATATTGGTACATAAGCTTGACTATTTTATGAGTGTTTTCCCGGCGAGTTTTAATGTTATTCAATGTTTTCCTCAAATTTCTATGCGTTCTTGAGAATACGTTTAAAAGTAATAGAAAGAATATCCAGAAAATCGGTGGACGATTTTTCAAATTCATCCAAATTTTACGGAAATATTTATATTTGTATGACTGTCTTCAAATTTCTCTAGTGTTTCAACAACTTTGCCAAGCTCCAGCATACGATCGAACGGGAAATTAATGGATTGAACGAGAAACTTGTTCAACTTGATACACACATTTATTAATCCTATGTAGCATATTAAAGTATAAGTATGTATCATGGTAATTTGGAGAAGTGACATTTGCTTTTCCGATACTCTCGTGGAAACATAAAGCACGTCGAAGAGGGACGAATGATTGAATATGTGAATATTTGGGCGACGCGTGGCGATATAATGGTCTTTTTGGGGTGGCTTGTTGTCGTCGAGAAAGGGAGGTTGGGTACTCAATAGTTAGAAAAAGAAGAAAGGCTGAAAAAAAGGGGGTGGCGGTAGCGGCGGCGGCGGCGGTTGTGGTAGGGCGCAGGTGTACTATGTAAAGCTCTGAAGGAGGTCGGCGATGTAGGTGGAGGGGTCGTCGATGTCGGCAAGGAGGCCGAGGACGTCGCACAACTCATCGAAGGAGGCGCAAGGCAGGAGCTCGTCCCTGTAGATGGCCAGCACGCGCTCCGTGGCCTTGAGCATGGCCTCGTCATTGTGGCGGATGTATTCCGCGAGGGCCACCGGCCACTGTTCGTCCGATCCCACCGGCACCTTCTGTAACACCATGAAAACATTCTTTTTTTTCTTCTTCTTCCACTTCAACTTTCTCCTTTCAGTTGAAAGAGGAAACATTGGAAAAAGAAAATCGTTAACACTGTCCATTTAATGTTATCTAGTATTTTTTCAAACTTGGCAGAGTTGCCTCGTATTTGTCGCAGTTTTTGAAAATTTGCGCAATTTTCGGATCTCGTCCAATTTTATCCAGTCTTGATAAAATTTCATTTTCCAAACTGCACGACACACGATAAAGTATTCGGCATTTGCAACTTTGGAAATGTGAATATGCAAAAACTAAAAAACAATGAAAAAAAAGGAGAAAGAAAAATGAAAAAATGAAATAGAAGGGGGCTAGGAAAAAACCTTGAAGAGGACGTTGAAGAGAGAATCGACGAGGCCGAAGAAAACGAGGGCGCTCTTGTAGACGGAGTAGTCCTTGGGGGTGGTGTCGAGGAGGAGGAGGAGGCTGCTCTTGGTGGGCCCGGAGGGGGAGAGGTGGCGCTGGTGCGCGAGCACCAGGAGCCGGCGCAGGTGGACCAGTCGGCAGGCGTTCCAGCGCGCGGGACTCAGAAGAAGCAGGGCCATGACGCACTGGTAGTACGGCCCCTCGGCCTCGTAACTGTTCTCCAGCCAGCTCGCGTTCGGTCCTGCTGCCTCCATGTACGTGGCCAAATTTTTCTCCTCCCTGCTCGCCGACCTCGTCCTGTCGCCATTTTCAACAAAACAAAAATCATCAAAATCCATTAGCTTCGATTTCATGTGCATGCGATTGACAGGTCGGATTTCGTTAAAGAAGAGTAAATTACAATACTATGGACTATGTGCGTTTCAGAATTTTCGATCGCAGCGCTTGCAGCGGCGCTCCCGAAAACGAATGGAGGATAAATCATGCATTAGCTAGCATTGACGCTTATGTGAATCAAATTTTCAAATCTGACAATCGGAAAATTCCACTTTTGATACAAATTTCCGGATTTGAAATGCTCCACATTTTTTATCATCGAATTTTCGAATCCCGATATCAGTAAGAAAATTTTCAGAATCTCCGAATTGTGAATTTTGAAAATCGTGAGTTTTCAATTTTAAAAATACAAAAATTACGAAATATGATAATTTTACCCAGAAAACTAGGATAGGTGTTCGGACACACAGAGTCTACAGTACGGACAGATAGTATTGGTACTCACGTGTTGAGGACGTAGAGGGACATGTGGAGGAGGTAGGGCAGGAGGTGCATGTTGGACTGAGGCCCGCCACCACCCGTGTCGTCGTGGAAACTCTTCTCCTGGGCGAAGCGCAGGAGGAGGAGCTTGAGGTCGTGGAGTGTCGAGGCGTAGGAGATGTCGCGGTGGCCGGTGGCCTCCTGGAGGTACGAGTTGTGGCGCGCGAGGCACGAGGCGAAGGCCGACTCGGGTACCTGGGGCCCCCACAGGGGCAGCAGGCCGTTGCACTTGGTGTTCGCGTTCTGGAGAGCAGCGCTCTCCCACTCGTCGCGCGCCCGCGCGAGCCGCACCGCCGACATGTGGCAGTCGATGTGCACCACGTTGAAGTGCGTCACGCTCGTGTAGCCCACGCTCTTGCGCGCCTTTGCCTCGGCCTCCTCCACATTGCAACGCTTCGTGAATGTGTACACCCCCAGCACCATGCTCGGCTTGAACTTGTAGCCCTCCCTGCAGATGACGCAGACCAGGCCGCTCTCCTCGCCCAGCTCCTCCATCTGCTCCAGGATGCTGCTGCTGCTGCCCCCGCTCGCCGTCACCTTGGAATACCACCAACGTTGCAATTATTTTTCAGTCAACATCCAAGACGACCGCGATCATCCTCAGGCCAATCAACATTCGATGACATAACATTATGCAGTATCTTATAATATGCATTAATTCTCACCACTTGGCCCTTGTCGTTGGTGCGCATGCCCAGGGCGCCGAGCTGTTTCTCGCGCATGGCCATGGCCATGCGCTTCTTCTCGCTGCGCGTGTTCTCCCTGGCCTCCTTGATGAGCTCGGCGACGCGAGCGTTCGTGCACAGCGCTTCCAGCAGATTTTCCGCGAGCGAGCCCACGTGCTCGTTGGACGAGACCTGCTCCAGTCGGTGAATTATCCCGATGCTCTGGGCCGAGCTGATGGCCAGTTGCGTGGGCTCGTGCTCCCGCGCCAGCCCCGTCAAAAATCGCAATATGTACTTCAACGCCGGCTTCGAGATGAAAGCCTGCCAACCAACATAACGTCATAACACAGCTGTTGTCAACTTGATGATGCTAATCATTTCGGAATTTCCCGATTCACGCTTTCGTGATTCTTCTTCTATCTTTCATTTTTCATCAATTCACCTAGGCAAGCTTGCCATCTTTTCTCGTCGTTTTGCAAGACACAAACATTGTTTCACATTTTTCATAATTTAATCAGAAAAATTATTGTAGATTAAGCAGACAAAAATAATCATCCACTCAATACGGCAATGGACAATTAATGACATATGTTCAAGTGAAAAAACCCCACAACTTGGTGAATCAATTTGCCAAAAACTACACGGTCAAGATATTTTTCGAGGTCAATGGATAAGATACTGGCGGAGATATAGGTACTGTTCGAGTCTTTTACTACCACTCGGGAGACACTTTCTGCCCGATGGCCCTGTTTGCTCGTCGCTTATTCCTTCTTTATTTCGCATCGTTAAAGATGGTGATAAAAAAAAAAAAAAAAAAAAAAGAAATGAAAAAAAGAACCCACAGGAATGGAAAATCCAGCGGCAAACTTTCTGATGCATGGTAAATAATACGTTAAAAGGGTGCTGCTCAATCTTTTTTTCAGTTTATATCAAAATCTAGTAAAAAACGGATATTCGGAGTAGTCTCGAGGATTTCTGATTATTCCCAGAATATTTCGAACGGCCTAGAAAGAACATGCTGCTGGTTTTGTCAAGTTGATGAAAATGGAAATGTCTGTCGATGAAATTGGTCTTTTAGAATGCAGTAAATAATAAGGGAGGAGAGGTTGTTGTTGTTGTTGTTGTTGTTGTTGAACAAAAGGTAGTAGCGCGAACCTTGAGCTCGTCGCTGTCGGTGGCGAGGAGAGTGGGCTTGACGCAAGGGGCGAGGACGGTGATGTACTCGACGGCGTTCTTGACGATGCCCATGTCGACGATGTGGTCCTTGAGGGTGTTGCCGATCTCGTTGCGCTCGATGCCCTGGGTCAGGACGCAGAAGAGCTCGAGCTTCTGCTCGTCCTCGGGCGTGCGCTCAAAGTCGAACTTGTAAAAGTTGAGGACCGGCTCAAAGTAGTCGCAGAGGAGCGCCATCTTCTCGGGGTTGCCGTAGGTCAGGGCGGCGAGGACACGGGCCAGGTGCTGCTGGAGGACGAGGCTGCTGCCGCCGCTCTGCTGTTGCTGGCGCACCGATTGGGCGCACGTCAGCAGGGCCTTGACGTGCTCCGGCCCGCCCAGCGTGCGCGAGAACTCGGCGAACGACTCGGCCGACTGCGATGTAGCGTTCGCCAGTATGTTTTCCATTATCTGCCAACAAATCACGCGTCACCTCGTGGTGTATCGACGATTACGATATGCGGAAGAATTTTGAAACAACAGGAGAAGAAAAAAAACCTCATTCAATTACCAACAACCTACGAAATAGTGAGCGCATCTGTGCGAATAGTTATAAAGAAGGGGAGAAAGGACTACTACTCACGTCGAGGAGCTGCTCGGTGACCTTGTCCTGTGAGTTGTCGAGCTCGGACTGTAGGCAGCGCTGGAGGACGCCAAGGAGGATGCCGACGGCGCCGAGCTCAGGCTGGCTGAGGACCTGCTGGTTGCGCTTGACCTTGACCGAGAGCCGGAAGAGCTTGAGGAGGACCTGGAGGAGGGGCCGGGCTCGTGCCACGTCCTGGATCGCGGCCAGCCTCTCGAGCATGACCTTGAGTCCGCCGCACTCGGCCAGGACGTTCGCCATCTTGTACATTTCCTCGTTGTTAACCTCCTGCTCGCTGCTCGCGTTGAGCGTCTCCACAAACTCCTCCGTCGCGTCTCCCAGCAAACCACGCATCCTGTACACCACGCGCATCGAGTCGCACTCGCCTCCCTCCAGCACCCAAATCTTCTTGTATACCTGTGTTTGATAATTTTTTCGTTTTTTTCACCAATGCATTCATTTTCCACTTGGCATACATTATCACGATGGTTGTTATGTAATCATCTGTCATTGTCAAGCAATGTCGTCGTCAACTCACGTCTTTCACGGGGAGGTCGAGACTGACGATTTTGTTGTTGACGAGGAGCTCCATGCCGTTGTCGTCCTCGAGGAGGGCGACGAGCTCGCAGTCCTGGCAGATTTTGTTCTTGACGTCGCGCATGAGGGGACCGAGGCCCGGCTCGAGGCTGCTGTACGGGTTCCCGAGCATGCGGCCCTGCAAAAAGTCCTCCTGCTGGGGATCCTTTTCTAGGGTCAAGAAAAACTCGCCCACGTCGTTGTCCTCGGGGTAGATTATCGAGCACAGCCGCTCGAAGATGAAGACGGGCGTGCGCACGTCCTGCGGGCTGTATCTGCGACCATTTCGCAATTTCGTTATTTGACCGTTTCCCGCGTCATTAACCATCGAGTAATGGAACATTTCAACGACTGAAAATACTCGTGTAATCTTCATTAATATGGATTGTTATACCTTTGGACGGTCTCGACGCAGACAGCCATGAAGGCCTTGGTCTCGGCCTCGGTGCCACTCGTCATCTCCTCGAGGAGCTCGAGGAGCTTGTCCTGGGTCTCATCGACGAGGCGCGTGCGCTGCACGACGAGTCGTCTCAGGGAGAGGTAGCCGTTGAGCACGGCGCCGACGAGGCGGCCCTTGAACTGGCGCTTTATGTTGTCCTGCTCGAGGAAGGTGGCCAACAGCTCGGTCAGCATCTTGAGGGCGTAGCCTTGGGCCAAGTCGCTTGTCAGGCTCGTCTCCTCAAGCCGGTGCAGCTCCTCGATCTCTCTCGTCAGCAGCTCGGCCAACAAACTCATGACCCCTCGCACCGCGAGCAGTTGCTTCCACGGCGGCGGCCGCACCAGGCTCTGGTACAACGCCAGAAACTCGGCACTGCTCTCACCGGCGCGTCTCAATTCTTCCAGGTAGCACGTCAACAGTAACAACACGACCTTGACGAACAAACGACGAATATAGCAATATTTTTTCAACGTAAACCAGCAACGTAAATTTGTTGACATTTTCACGAGCTGTGTTGCAGCAGGAAAACGTACAAACGTACAATCGTTCATGATATACATCTTCAATTGATTGAGATATAGAAAAAAGCATCTTGGTCGTTAAATAAGAATTGGGCGAATAATGGGCGGACGAACCTTTTTGCGCTCGGTGCCCTGCTGGGAAAGGGCTTCGAGCATGTCGCAAGCGACCTGGCGCGCGAGTCTCGAGGACGGGTTGAAGAGGACCTCCTTGAGCCAAGCTCCCTCGGCGAGTTTGAGAAGGTGGCTGGCGCCACCGCCGCCGCCGGCGCCTCCACCAGTACCGGGTGAGGTAGTCTTGCGTGAGGCGCGCTGCTTCCAGCGGCGCAGGTACTTTTCAGCGAGGTAGAGACCGCGTGCCTCGGCTTTGCTGATTGCGGTGGCCGGCTCGTTGCTGGGCTTGTTGGGGGGCAGCCGAGCCAGCCACTCGGCGTACGAGTGCTCGCCCCGCAGCCATTTCGCTACGTCCAGGCTCAGCAGGGTCTCGGGCAGCTGCACCGTCGCCAGCGAATCCAGGCTCTTGTCCCGGTTGCGCTTCGAGGCAGGCTGCTGATGGGGCTTTATCAAACCCTGCGAAAGTTTTCGGAATATCAAAAACAACAAGTCGCGATACGCTGTGGTCGTACCAGAGCAAGTATTACAGTGTACGTATGCTCACCTGGAGGATCTTGAGACAGGGTAGGACGACACTCTCGGTGACGACGGGGCTGCGCGAGTCCTTGCAGGCCATGAGCAGGAGCTGGACGACGCAGCGGAGCTTCTGCTCCCAGCACGAGTCCTCCTTGTGGACGAGGGCGGCGAGGAGGGCCATCTCGTGGCGCACGGCTGTCGCGAGGTCGGCGGTGGCCACGCGCCCCTTGAGCGTGCTCGTCACGCGGTTCGTCAGCAGCTCGCACAGCTCCTTGGTCGAGTGCGCGTTGTCCCGCGTCACCAGGCACAACAGCTGGCGCACCTCTTCCTGCACCTGGGCTGTGCTTCCCCGTCGCAAGTTGTGCTCCACCAGCTCGTGGATCAAGCCCTGACGACACAGCACTTGCCGCGCCGTCGTGTTACTTGCCAGGGCCCTTTTTTTTGTAACCAATCAACCAATGTCAATACTCCCGTGACTATTTTGTTTACATCAGTGTCTCTCGAACGTACAGAAGCAAATTGAAGAAAAATAATGTCATTCGAAAAATTAATCATCGGTTACCTCAGCAAAGTGAGGCAGTGCTCAGTGGCGGCCGAGGCGCAGCCATAGCAGCGTGTGCCCTCGTTGCCTGCTCTCTCCGCCACGCCTTGCTGCTGCTGCTGCTGCTGCTGTTGTAATCCGGACTCATTTTGCGCACGATCGTACGCCACAAGCTCGCGGCGACACGCCAGAACGCGCTGGATGACCTTGCTCAGATCCTCAAATGACGTCTTGCACTCGCCGCAGTACTTTTGCGCGAGCATCTGTATCGCTCGGTTTACCTGTGTTTTCGCAATTATTTCAAAATTAAAAAAAAAAAAAGAAAAAGCTGGGTCGAAAAAATGGTC
>JAPYZK010002813.1:0-19151 GCA_030522785.1 Platygaster equestris | reverse complement strand
GCAACATCGGGTCAGCGCCTCTGGCGGTTTAGTTCCGATCGGGACATTAGTTGGTCACCGCTTTACGTATGCAAAGTCAGCCCGTGTCATACCCCTGGGTACTCTATATAGTATATATATGTAGACATATCACACAATGTCACAGCAATCACAAAATTATTGATTCTGGAATATCCATATTTCAAATATTTATGTCAATATTTTTGTCAATATTTTTGTTAACAGTATAAACAATATACCAAATCATGCATTTTAACCTAACCAATATTTTATCACACAAACCTGTATAAAAGCAACGTAGTATTATTACACAGCTTTTACGAAAAGATTTTTTTGCAAAATTGAAGTTATGCCTTAGCTGACAATCATTTTGAAAAATGAGTGACGTTTGTCCCAATTGTAAACAAACAACAAATTCTTCGAGTTCGAGGCTGATAAGGGATACTTGTGGCCATGAAAAATGTCGTCTGTGTTTATTGTACGAAGAAAACGGTTGCGAATCTTGCAAAAGACAAATTAGTAACAATGGACATTTTGGTGAGTCGATTATTTATGGCTTCAAAATTTTTTTTATGCAAGAAATTACAAAAGGCTTTCGGTATTAATAGGATTTTATTAATTTTATGAGTTGAAAATATTGAATTTTTCCGTGGTCATTCTGCTAATGATTAGATTTTAAATTTTCCTTGGAGAAATCGAGATACATGACATATTATTTTACAACAAATGTTTGAAATAGTTTGATTTTATCATTTTGAGAATTGTAGCAATGATTAGTACGATTGTTTAATGACTGATGGATATTCCTCGGATAGTTTAACAAATTTAACATCTTTTTTCAGAATTCGCAAACGTGATAGAAACTGAACATCACAATCAATCAACAAATTTTGAAGCTTCTAATACCTTAGCTCTCGTAATTACCAATTTCCGTAAAGAGGAAAAATCGGATTTTCAAAATTACTCAGATAGTTTGAACTGTGGATTCTACTCGAATAATGCTGCAGAAGAAAAACAGGAAATGAGGGAAAATGATGGAAATGAGAAAAATTATACAATCACTGATCTAAGTTACACTGAAATAAGATCATCGCGAAGAATTGAAAAAAACCACATAATAAAAATTGATGGAAATCCGCAAAAATACCAATGCAGCATTTGCAAAAAAGTATTTCAGAACAAAAAATCCATACACTATCACAACGCCTGTGTTACAGGAGTCAAACCTTACCAATGCAAAATTTGCGAAAAAAGTTTTGTCAACAGATCACATTACGAGTACCATGAGAGAGTGCACTCTGGTTTTAAGCCCTTCAAATGTTCTGTGTGCGACAAAGCATTTCCTCAAAAAAACAAACTTACGCGGCACATGCTAAGTCATAACAGTAAGAATTTCATTATAAATTGTTTTTTTTTATCACAGCAATAAATATAACTTTAATATTTGAATTATTGCGATGCATTTTGTACGTATGATTGCAGTATGTGCCTTTTTTCAGATCAGAAACAGTTCGCTTGTTCCAAGTGTGACAAAAAGTATGCCAATAAAGCAGACTTGCAGAGTCATTTTTTGGTACACAAGGACAATTCTGAGGCCAAAAAATTTACCTGTAATATTTGCAGCAAGAGCTTTGGGAATATTACGCATTTGAAGCGACATTCGAGAGCTCATTCTAGTAACTGGTTTTTTTTTTAGAATTCAGAAAAATATGAAATTACGTTTTTCTTAGCTTGCAATGTTGTTTTTTACAGTCCAAGTTTTTAAATCATGGTTTACAGTCAAAGTATCCCATTTCTTAATTGCAACTTCTCCATCTAAAATATTCTTTGTAGCCAAGTTGGAATTGAAAAAAAATGTTGTGTACAATATACATATTTAAAAAATTGGAAATTATTTTTTTTTACAGATGAAAGACCTCATATTTGCAATCGTTGCATAAAAAGCTTTAAAGACAAATCCTTGCTGATTCGTCATATGAAAACCCATGAAAAAGACAGACCTTTTACTTGTGATGACTGCTCTCGAGGTTTTTTAACGAAAAGTGAATTGACTCGTCACGTGGCAATTCACTCGGGTATTGTTTTCATAATGAAAATTGACTGATAGCACCAATGTTTTTAAAAATATTTTGTATTATGTAAATATCTCTCTTCTAAGATTAAAAAAAATTCCTTTTTTCATAATTCAAAACATATTCTTGCAATTTTTGTTAAATTGGCGGCTTAAAGTCAAACGAACATTTTAAAATTATTTTTCCTGAACAAGTTAATTTTTATCACACAAAACTTTATACGTTGAAGTATTTCGTGATAAAAATAATTTAAAAAAAAAAGACTTTTTGCTCTGAATCATCAGTCCGAGACGATTTCCGAAAATCTTTATGTATTATGACAGTTTGTTCACGAAGAGTGAAAAAAAACTGGTACAAATTTTTAATGTTTTCAATATTTTCAACTGGATTTATTGAATCTAAGATTTCATGTGAAAAAATGTAGATTTTTATGTTCACCGCAATTTTTTAATTCTGTATAAATTAACATCATTAATTCAATAAGTTTATTTATCCACAAGCATTAATTTACAATTTTATTCATTTTTAGACACAAAACCATTCTCCTGCGAATTCTGCAAAACCGTCTTCCGCCGCAAGGACAATCTGAACCGTCACGTTCGACACCATCACTCGGAAGGCGACATCCTCTCACCCCAGGAAACCACCCTTATCAAAATTCCTAACTCTGGCGAAAAATCTAAGTCAAAACCAAAAAGCAAATCCAAATCTAAAACCAAGTCTGCTGACCAAAACACGTTTGTGAGGTGTACAATTCCGATATTGAGTAATCATCGTCATCAAAACTCAGAAAATCAAATAAATTCAAGGCTTGATCCCATGGGAAATATCACACCCGTGATTAAAACGACCGGCGAATTGAGCAACGCGGTTCCCGTGATAAATGGACCTATTTTCAAGAGACCCGGAGATGTTCCCAAAAAAACTTACACTTTTGTAGAACCTATCCCACGGGAAGAAGCCGTCGACATAAACAAAAGAATCGAAGCGAAACTCTATCCACAAAGTCAAAATTATTTTTTACAAGATACCTCGGATTTTAACGAAGGTTTTTGCATCCAACAGCCAGTTTCAATGATGAATTCTAGCCCTGGATTTTATGGAAAACCGGGAACAAACACAGTCGTGAGTTGCGAATCCTCCAGTAGGATAATGAATAAAAACTCGGGAGGGTCAAGCAACATGGTTTTATACGAAGATAAAAACAATTGTGTGTCGACTATAAAGAAACATGTTTCTTAAGAGTGGGATTTTTTCAACATGGAGGCTGGTTATGTTTTGGCTTTTGAGATTATATTGTTTGGAACAAAATTGTGATGTGGGAAATCGTATCAGAGATATATTTTGAGTATGTAAATCCAAGTTTTACCTAATTTTTATGTTCGAGTATTTAATTGTTACATATTAGAATGTGTTTAATACTGTGTAGACTACAGTATTTGTTTAGTATTGTTTTAAAAATGTTAGTCGTGTCTGGATTATGATTATACAAGAAATTCACAAAATTCCTATGATTTTATCAACTCCTGACATTTAAATGGTTTTTAAAACTTTTGGAAATGTTTTTATTCTCTTGCATGAAGAAGTAATGTCATTATATGAAAAACTAAGTTTTCTACCCATACAATGTTATTCTTTGTCCATTTTCCGATCATAGTACTTTTTTTGCTTGCCAATGGTCATAGTGGGCTTTTAAAAAAATATTTAGAGTAATCAAATTGAGATGTTTGAAATCAAGTTACACGTTTATTTCAACACTTTTTTCAGTAAGTACAAAAAAATGTTCATCTTTTTAATGTACAAAAACTGGAATAAATAATAATCTTATTGCATCTTTACACTTATTTTGTAAATTTTCATTTCCCATTTTTTCTGTATCAGTTCATTGTTTCCGCTAATGTTCACGGAAACTGAACATCAACGTCAAGAAAATAATTAAGGTAGTATTTAATGCTACCATTATCGGAGATCTTTTTTTCTTATGGCAAAGAAAATACATATGCTCTTATAACTACTTCATTCACACTTGTTATTTGTCTTGTTCCAAATTACTCGATTTTCGTAAAACTTTATTACAACTTGTGGACAAAGAAGATTTGCTTCTTTCGCAGTCACAAGGTCCGTTTCTTCGGTACCTTTCCTGTAACAAAGAATTTTTTTTGAATATATTTATAATTGTATAAAAATTCTTCAACTCAAATACTGTTTTCTAAAAATTACGAATAAAAGCAAAAAATACCATTTCATAAGAAACATCAATTCTCCACTGGAATCTGTGGCACCAATAATTTTCTCTGCCTCCAAATGCCTTTGAAAACCAAAATGTGTTTTATCCATAGTTTCCTTGCTCATCTTGATTTTGTGTGTTTTAAAAAACCAGTTACTGCAATATTCAAGCTATCCCTGTAAAATGAACAAATTAAATGAAAATAATGTCATTCACATCAATTAGAGGGTTTTTTCCAGGGTCCACTCACTATCTTAGCTGTTATTTTCATGATATTTATACGGAAATGCTTCAAATTTTATAATGAAGTTTTTAATACGAAAACTGTTCACAACAACAAGCGCCCTTTTAAAACACGTAGGAAATTCGGATTTTTATGTTTACTTAGTAAAAGTTTTTTGCGCGAGCCCAATTGTTGAAGTCGATTTTTCATACGTAAATAATGCACGTTTTTGTGAAGTTATTCACGTACGTTATTATAACATGCACTTTTATTTAGTGCTTCATTGTTGTGTATTTTCACTTAAAAATTTATTTGACATTGATTCGACATATACAGTTTTCTGTCTTTTTTCAACTCGTGTGACCTGACTTGTATTAGCAAAGTTGAAGAAGGACAAGAAACCGGAACCCGTTTAAAATGAATCTTTGTTCAATATCCAACATGGCAGTCATAAATATACAAAAAGTTTCGCGTATTTGTTATGTAAAATGTATGTAACGTTATTTTAATGAAAAAAAATCATACAAACGTACTGTGGAATTAGATTATCATTAGATTCGCGTATGAAAATAATGTAATGTAAGATTTAATTTAATACTTTAATCATTTTTTAAATCTATAAATACCGGCCATGTTGAATTCAAAAAGGGTTATCTGAGTTAGTCAAGATAACAACTGATGAGTATAGAGATTATAATTATAATAATGAATAATGAATTGAATAGATCATGATAGTTATTGATTTTTCTCTTAAAAGGAAAACCATATTTAAACAGCCATCATATTATTTTGGTGTATCAAGAACGTATATAAAGTTTTATATACGTTCTTGTGGTGTATGATGGAGTAAAAAAATTAATCGTTCAACAAAACTTGATGTTGACTAAACAGTATTTCCGGATCGAAAAACTCGCTCTCTCTGATTGGTCCATCGCTTATTGATCCCTCGTGATCCCTCGCGTCTTTTTCTGTTCACGCTCCTTATATTCCGCCATTTTGTGTGATTTTGACACAAGCGTTGCGCGACTCGCAAACTGTCGAATTGTCGTGAACCATCCCGTGTTATCCAAGTAATTATAATTATATTATCGGTACCGCGTAATTGATGCAACTGTCGTGATTTCCCATCTTTGACCAAAAGCAACATGGTAAAAATGGAAAATGATCATGTGAGTATATTTCGAGTTCATTTCTTGCAAAACACCAAATGCATAACTCCCTCGTAGTGAATGAATTCCAGTCTGCCATTTTCCGTTAATAATATCATTACACATCATTACACGTCGTATTTTTGGCTTCGGAAAGTTAATGTTGCTTTTTCGTATTTGACGATGCTTTCTAGATTTTTCGTCCATGATGCCTGTCAGTCTATGGATGGAGTACAAAACTCTTGAATCAAAAGTCTCAAATCCGAGTTGGGGGGGGGGGGGGGGGTGTGTATTGTGATATATAAAAATTGTAAGAAAGTAAAGTGTGCTTCGGTGTTTTTGGATTTCATCTTGGTTTATAATTCGAAGTGATTTTGATGATGCTGGCGACCATTTTGAAAACCAAATGAACGCCTTTGTCGACAGCTGTGAAAATAAAAAAATTTACGTAATGTACATTCAATAGCTAACATGGAATTGTTTGTAAATTGAGAATTCTCTCAAATTCATCAATTTATTCAAATAATCTTGGTTGTCATTCGAAATCAAAATCTTGATAGAAATTGGGGGTATGCGAGCTGTCTGACATTTCAACTTGTCAGTTGTAAATATTTTCTACTTGGGATATTCAAAAATTTAAAACAGCTGAATTACAGAATGCTTCAATCTAAAGATTTGAAAATGTTGCATGAATATTGACATAATCAAACAATTTTTCAGGATGGAAAAACTGAGCCCGAGCACGTTAGAAAGTTGTTCATCGGTGGTTTAGATTATAGAACCACTGATGATTCCCTGAAAAAACATTTCGAGCAATGGGGTGAAATTGTTGACGTAGTGGTCATGAAAGACCCTAAAACAAAAAGATCGCGAGGTTTCGGATTCATCACTTACTCCCGTGGTCATATGGTTGATGACGCTCAGACTGCAAGGTGAAAACTTCAGTAACATTAAAAAATCAGACAGTTGGTTTAATAAATATGTTCTAAGCAGTTGCCATCCATAAAATTTTTCATTCTCGAAATATTGACAGTAAAATATTGTCATTTTATTTGATTCGAATATCAATGAGATTCAATATGATTTCATTCATGTCCTTTCGTTGAGTAGTATTGTATTCAATATTGTATTCATATGAAAATTTTGAGATTGCAAGGGTTTGAAGATAATTTAATACATGAAATTTTGACATTAAAAACTTGATAAGTGCCCTTTCAATAAGGGTCGCTTTTAATCCCAATATTGATGATAAATTGAACCTTATTGGTATGATACTTATCTTGAGTTTTTACTGTTATTGTTTCTTATCTTGTGCAGTTCAGTTGGAACAATGTTTAATGATTTTTTAAACCAATATTCGAGTTTACAGGCCCCACCGAGTAGATGGTCGTGTTGTTGAACCAAAACGAGCAGTTCCAAGACAAGAAATTGGACGACCCGAAGCTGGTGCAACAGTAAAAAAACTGTTCGTTGGTGGTCTTAAGGATGAACATGAAGAAGAAGATCTTAGAAGCTACTTCCAAGGATATGGCGCCATTAACTCTATCAGTATTGTAACCGACAAAGAAACTGGCAAAAAACGAGGTTTTGGTTTCGTTGAGTTCGACGACTACGATCCTGTTGACAAAATCTGCCTCCAGGGGAAACATCAGATCCGTGGAAAACGCGTTGATGTTAAAAAAGTAATTTGCACAAGTATTACAGTAATGACTTCCAATACGAATCTTCAAAAAATGAGCTATTTCAAAACTTGTTCCATTTTATCAAAATAGTCAAATTTCTATACTAGCATTTTTCAATGTTCACTTTTTTTAAGTTTTGGTTTCAATTGAAAATTGCTTTTTTCATGTACCATCAATTATTACGAAATGATTGAAACTATTTTTTTAATTGTCTCATTAATGTCAAGCGAATTGATTGAAAAATTTTCATCCTCAGTGATGAATGCATGTTGAACGATATAATGATATACCAAAATGCATTACAATTGATAAATTTACACGTTTTTATTATTATAGGCTTTGAGCAGAGCCGAAATGGCGAATGCCCAAGGTGGTGGAGGTAATGAAGGTGGTAGAAATTCTGGTGGCGGTGGAGGCCACCGTGGTATCCAAGGAGGAGGGGGTGGGCGAGGTCCTCGAGGAGGAAACCAGGGTGGCGGCGGCGGTGGCGGTGGAAATTGGGGTGGTCGCGGCGGCGGCGGCAATTCGAACAATGGTGGTAACTGGGGCAACAACAGTAACAATGACGGTGGTTACGGCAGTGGTGGTGGTAATGGCGGAAACCAATGCTGGGGATCCAATAGTGGACCATGGGAAAACCAGAACCAAGGTTTCTTCCAATCCATGCTTTTTTAAAAGAAATTCAATCAAAAAAATTGAATTGCGTAATTTCTAACATAATTTAATTTGACATAATAATTGTTGGAAATTAAAATTCATTGAAGGTGGAGGCTGGGGTAACCAAGGAAACCAGGGTGGTTACAACAACGGTGGAAATTGGAGCAATGACAACTTCGGAGGAAATTACCAGCAAGGATACAGTGGTGGACCTGTCAGAGGCAACTTCAACCAAGGTGGTGGCGGCGGCGGTGGTGGCGGTGGCAGGCCCACGCCTTATGGTGAATAGTAAACTTTTGTTTTGAAGAACAAGTAAAATAGAATGAGTTTTTGGATGAAATTCATTTTTGGAGCTTATGATTTTCAGTTTCTCAATTTTGTGTGATTTGTAACATAATTATTTACACACATGAATATTATACAGAATATATATAACATACAATTACGTATGTTAATACAAAATGTACTATATTATGTACAACGTTATAAAATGTTTTTAAATCAATGAATAGTAAACTATTGGAACTGTTATGAATAATCAGAATTTGAAAAGAATAATTTTTATTCTGTTTTTTTTTTTAGGTCCACCAATGGGAGGTAACTCCGGTGGCGGTGGTGGTTACGGATGTGGTAACCAAGGTGGCGGTGGTTATGGTGGTGGAAACATGGGTGGCGGAAACATGGGCGGTGGAGGCGGAAGGAGATATTAAACAATTTTCCCTCGAATGGTAAGAACTGCACAATTATTAACTATCGATTATAGTAGTTTATGGTTATAACATGAAAAACTGTTCATTAAAAAAAAATTTCCAGAACCAAGTCAATATTTCTGACCTCGAAGAAAATAGTGATAAATTGAAACGATATTTCATTGAGTTGAAATTATTAATTTGGAACTGGATATGAGTTTTTTAAATGTGAAACCAGTTTTTCAATGTAATGATTTGCGAAATGACAGTATTTGGACCACAGTGCCAGAGTTATGAACGATATAAACAATTATATTGAACTTTTTTTAAAGGGAACTATTTTAAGTTTTTTTTACAAATTAATTATAGCTATATTTTTTTTAAGTCGAAATATTTAGCTTACGATTGAAAATGAATTGTTGGTGAGATTGGGAAAAAATGTGAATTTTGATGGTCATTGTGAGGGTTTTTTTTAGAATTCTGATTGTTTATTGATTATGGAGTTATGAAAGGATATTATTTTTAATCATTAATTAGTTTATTCAGTGTGTTTGATTTTTTGTAGGAAATAGAAAAAAATCCCATACATTTCATGACAACATTTTTGGTGTCACCCTGTAAATATTTTTGTATTTCTTCATTTTTTGTTTCCTCATTCAACATTCATACTTGAATTCACAAGTTTATACTCTGCTATGTCACTGTTTATCTCGCATTATGTATTTATTTAATTTACTAGTCTAGATATACTCTTGAATTGCCCTAGATTTTTGCGTTGCTCACAAAATTTATCGCGAGTAAGACATATTTTTTTTGATGCAGTCATGAAATTATGAATTTTATGTAAAAAATTTGGAATAATTACGTTTTTTTTAAATAGGCTATGAAAAACGACCATTGGCGGAAAAAGTTTGAGTTCAAAAAAATTATCAACTGAGCTTGTCATGTTAAAAGCAGTTTTTTTTTTTTTTTTTTTTTTTTCTCTTCAAAAAACTTGAAAAACCGTTAATCCACCATTATTATTATAAAAATCTATAGAAAAATTCGGAGCAATGCACATATAGAGCTCATGTACTCAACTAGCGACGCCTAGGCCAAAAATTGACTAACAGTTTTTCGACTTTTGAACCTCAGGTGACCCCTACTTCTAGTCTTCAGTACTTTGGTACTGTTTAGTTCGGAGGCAGGCAGGGCTAGAAGCTAGAAAACAGGAAAAAAAAAACAGAAAAATACAGAAAGAAAAATGAGAGAGAAACAGAAAGAGAGAGAGAACAAGCAGGACAATCAGGATTCAGGAGCGTCACCTTTTAGCTTGCAGTGAGGGAAAAAAAATTGCCTAAATATCACACACACTCGCCACGATTAATCGCATCAGTGAGTGTTCCGCAATGAAAAAAACGCGCCATACCGCATATGACAAATATATACATATATATCTACACGCGTACATCTATATCTATTCGTTATTTTTATGCAATGTCTGCTATTTCTCACCATAGCTTTTAAGCAACATGAGAATTATGAATATCAGGTAGAAAGCAGCTATTTATTTTGTATTCAGCGGTTCGTAACAATGGATTTCGGATAGGACAAAATAGACGACGATAGATAATCAGAAATAATTTTTTTGTACAATTCATGTCCAGGAGTATCAGGAAAAGGGTTGTTGATGTAATCGCGTTTTTTTCTGTTGACGCATTAAATGATGAAAATAGGATTTAAACCAGAACGAGGCATTTTTTTTCCTTTTAACCTAGGATTATCTAGGATAGTGGTTTTAATGTCATGCGTTGTAATGGTTTCGATTAGATAATAAACTTGATTACAACCTTTTCGATAATGGGACGTTTTGTGATGGTAGTGAGTGGATGAAACGAGAGGTATAGATATCCTCTCGGAATTTCAAATTTTATAAGCAATAATTTTTTCGATTAATATTCTGCATTTAAAAAAAGACAAGTTTTGTGATGAATAGGTCAGGTTGCAAATTTTCCTTCGAAATTCTGAATGTTATAAAATAGTGATTAGGCAATGACGCTTTTATGTATGGATATATTTTGGTTCTAGAGAACCTAATTTTTTTATTTTGTTTTGAATCATGAAGAGCCACATTATAATCAGTAGAAGTCCTTGAAATAATTTGATAACGATTTTAGACATTTTTACGAGGATTTTGAAAAATTTTATAAGGATCAGTTATCAGAGATATCATGTGTAGTATGACCTCGTGTTAAGCTTCGACAAATTTTGTACGACGATAGACGAGTTTGCAAATTCAGCAAAACTTATATTAGCTCAATGAAATATTATTTTGAAAACAAAAGTTGTGTTGAATGAGCCAATTATTCTGTAGCGCTCACAGAACTTTTCCCGAGTGTGAACGTTTTGTTCGGGATATTTTGGGAGGTAGGAAATGCAAAGAAAAAATCGGAAGCGACAAATGCTATGAAGATAAATGGCAGAAGGGAATAAAAACTAGTGACAGGTAGAAGAAAATCTCTGCGATTTGCTAGGTTATTTTCAAGAAAATGAAAGGTAGGACATCAGATTGGAGTGTATTTGTTGTTTCGGTATCGTCGTTATTTAGATTATTTTTGACTGCATTTTTACAAGTCGGAACGAATTTTTATTGGGGGGTATTATTGTGAAAATTACACAATTTACGAGGAGTTACTTTGTCGAAGATGCATCGTTTTTCAATTTATGCACGTATTTTTTTTTAGCAGTTTTTGTGAAAAAAAAAGATATGTTGAGAAAGTATATACTTATAAACAGATATTAAATTTAATATTATGTATGATGAAATTCAATAGAACACTTTTCAAGTAACGAAAAATATTTTATTGAGGGCTGATTTTTTTTTTTTATGTAATTTTTTTGTAAATTGTTTAAATTTGAATTTTTAAACTATAGCTGAATGATTTTGTAACATACGACACTATTTCATGAACAAGTACGATTCTCAGGAATATAAAAATTCAAGAACTTGCACATAAACAAAATGTTTCTTTTTATACTGTGGTCCATCCAGGGAAAAAACATTATATTTCATTAAAATTACTTACAGTTTATGCAATTTTTTTTCGAAATATTATGTTTGAAACGTCTTGAATTGTGGAGTGGGAATCAATTGATATACTTTTTTCAAACAAAAAAAAAGAAAAAAATCTGAAAATGAATTTCGTTAGACAATTTTTGCTCATTTCTTTATTTTGTAAAACTTGGTTCAAAAAACCTTCATTTTACACCTCGAAAATGCAAGAAGAGAGAAAAAGTGTTTTGCAAAGTATGAGAAAAATTTGTTGTATGCTTTCTTTTTCTTTTGACATTAATTATTGTCTTTCATTTTCATTAATTTCTGGTTTACCCTTCTGGCCCGTACCGCGAGAACAAATGCGCAACAAGAAAATCCAACCAACGTTGGAGGTAAGTTTGACGTAAGTGTGTTTTCCATATATATTTATTTTTCACGCCCTAGGGACGAAATCCGTTATTTCGTCCCGTAAGGTGGAGAAAATTGCCGTTTTTCGCACCAAAAGCGTGAAAAATGTACGCGACGAAAGATACAGTTTCTAAGACGAAATTGGTCAATTGTAATGCAATTTAGTTTTGAACTAAAAAAATTTTTAAGGTGGTGAAAAGAAAGTTTGTCACTATTTTTCTATACAATTTTATTAAAACAAAATTAGAACATGCACTCAAATAGCCAGTATACACATCACAATTACCATTGTTATAATTGTAAATAAGCTTATGAGATACAGAATAAAGACAACATTTTTTACAGTAACATAATGTATTCGTTCCATTTTCCTATTCCTAATTGGATGAAATAATTACATAGTTAAATAAATTGCATTTAGAGGTTTTTCATTTCTTTTCTGTGTAAATTTAAATAATTTTATTAGCAGAATCAGAACATGTGCGAATGTTTATTTTTATTAAAATATATTGTTTTGAAGTTGCTCTTCAATGTTGAATTTTCATATTTGAAAATTGAATTTCGTTCTTATTTGTTGATTAGTTCATTAACGTGAAATCAATTTCTACTATTAGTAATTTTTGAAAAACAGGTATTGTTTTATGATGGCGTAGATATTAATCGAGAAATTAAATGTGGCGGATTTTCGGCGATCGCGCTGTTGGCACTGTCGCTTTGTTGGTGACATTCCGCGGTGGAGCATTTTCCGCAATTGTTCGAGTTGAAAATGCTCGTCAAATCGTACGGTGTTGCTATGGTGTTAACGGGAATGTCAAAATGACCCATTCTTGCCATTTCCTGGCATTCTCTCATTTTTACACCAGCGAGATCCCTAAAAAAATGAAATATTCACATTTTAGAATTCAAATTTAAGTAACACGAAATTGCATGTATGTACGTAATATTCATGAATATATGAAAAATTCGGGAGGTCAGGAAATTCTTTTCCAGATTTCTCTGTAATTCCTTTAATTTAAATAATAATAAGTGTATTTTGATTTTGAAAACCAAGTTGGCGAATTTATACAGTGTGACATTTTTAAGCAAATTGGCATGAGAAACGCAAGGTGCGTCAAACGTAATAATCACGTACGTAGTAGAATGACACGTGTTATTTCACACAACGTCCCTCGATTTTCGAGCTAATCCCATTTCTTTTACTTCGATAATCATACAATTTAATTAGTGCTCACAATCGAAGTTGGAATAAAATTTAACATGTAAACATAAAATTTCGAGCTCTAAAAACATAATTTAAATAAAATGTGTAACATACTTCGAAAATTACCTCAAGTTTTTTTTACTAAAATGTCTTTCGTACTGAAAAAATTGTTCTATAATTGTGAATTAAAAAATGAATGAGTCACTTTCTATTGTTATTGAAATGAAAATAATTAAATTAAAAATCTAGTAACAGGAAATACAGTTTCAAGACACGAATAGGGCAAATAAAAAATGGGACGGGGGAGTCATTGAGCACGTGTAATCCAGCTCAAATAAAGCTTTTTAGCCTCGTTCAACATGATCTATCCCACCGAGGAGCGATCAACCCCCGAAGTGAAGATTCTATTATGTGAGACATTATGTGGCCAATCTACACCTGATGTTGTGTGTCGTTGCGAAAACTTTCCCGTTCGATGAGGCGTGGATAAACGCCTTTCACGCGAAAATAAATCTCCGAGGGCGCATGATATTTATCGAAGCATTTGATGCTTTCACGATTTCGCAGTGGTATCAAATTTTCAAAGTCATTTTGAACAACATTCAACAATTTCACGTAAATCAGTTCAAAAGTCAAATTCAATATTTTTCAATGTTTTTTTTTTAATTTCAGTAATAAAAAAATTGCGAAACGAGAATATTTCAGATATTAGTGTTTTTGAACTTGGATCCACTTACCGATAATATTGGTCCACATTCGCTTTTTCGATTCTTTTTTCTTTCGCCCGTCGATTTTGGAACCAAATTTTTATTTGCGTTTCGGTTAATTTCAAAGACGAAGCTAGTTGATAGCGCCTGCTCCGGGAAATGTACACCCCCCGAAAATATTCTGACTCGAGTTTTCGAATTTGTTCGCTGCTGAAAGTCGTTCTTTGTCTTCTCGGTCGAACTATTTTCCGTCTTCTTCGTTCCACTGGAAAACAATGGTTTTCAACACTGTTAGTATTTTTTTAAAGTCATCATCCATACTATATCGTAATATATTAAAAAAACACATTAAAAATTTACTACGGACGCATAATTAGTCCACGAGCAGAGTCCCTGCAAGAACTGACTTTATTATGTAAACTGATGACTTTCGGTTCACTTCCGAATCAATCCCGCCTTAGTCTTCCAAGCAGAGCAATTTTCGGTTAGACCCAAGAAAAGGTATACTGTTACGAGGAGATAAAAAACCAGAACTGCAAAAAGCGCGACAAATCGAGTGAAAATCCGATCGGTTAGACGAGCCGCTTTTGGGTAACGACACCGGGCCAGATTGCGAGAAGCCTTTAGCACGCGACTTCCTGCCTCATTCAAACAGCTTCGAGTTTGAATAATCGACAATGACATTTTACACCGAAGGGTCAAATTGTGATTTATCGCAAATTTGTAGTGGATAATGATTTCAAAATGCGATCATTTTTCACCCGGTTGAAATTTTTTTATTGCGAAATGTGCGTGAACCTCAAAAGCTGAAAATTCGTGTTTTCGAAAATATAGAACAATTTTCATGAATTCCCTATTTCCCTCGAAGTATTATAATTTTCAACATAATCACGAATCGCCACATACATCCCCTATTTTCATTCTACTAAACAAATTTCAGGCTTAGTTACAATTAGATCAACCCCCGAACAAAAATCGCAATGCACGAATATCCGTGACTTTTTCCCCATGATCAAGTCTCATTAGACTATTTCCCGGCGAAAGCCGCGTTATCAGTTTTGCCGGAAAAAGAAGAGAAAGATGGGCGGGAAGGGGGTAGAGGTACAATAAAATTGGTGGAGTACGCGAATGGCGAAACCAAAATAGCGAGGGTGTATATCCGGCATTGAGGGGCGGCCAACTGCATATTGTAATCTCATCACAATATCGCCGGGAGCTAGGTGCCGAGGCGAGGATAATACTCTGGCGAAAATTGTGGGTGTGGCGTCGTTTGTTCCCCGCGAATCGTAATTCGTAATGGCGGGCTTACGCATCCGTTTCGGCGACTTATCAAAATTGTTGTTTAATTAACAATGAAGTGGCGAGCCGGACGATCCTGCGCTCTTGTGGAGTACGGAAACACCGGGTTCTCGATGTTTCCCGATATTTTTCAATGATTTGTCAAATAAGTCAGTCAAAATTAATTGTCTGAAGATCGTATGATAAGAGGCAAATTGGTCGGGAGATGATCGCCTATGGAATGATCGTTTGAGAAAAATCGCCTTTTGAACGAACGCTTGAAGATAATCGCCTATGGACGAAATTGCTCTTGGAAGATCGTTCATCGAAAATCGTCTGACCATGTGAAAAATCGTCTGAGAGATCTGACTTTCTTTTGGAAGAGAATTTATCCAGAGGTGGCGATCGTTTATCAAACGATTATTCATCAACAGAGGCGTAGGAGCGGTTTCTAGTGTAAGAAGGGGGGGGGGGGGGCATTTTATTTTGGAGAAAAACGGTTAAAAGTTACCAAAATTGAAAATTGAATGAATTTTCGAAAATTAAGAACGCCCGTACAATGCTCGTACAATTTTTGGACATTACGAACACTATCGAATTTTGAAAAATAAGTTTTGGAAAATTCATTTTCTCTTTTGCTATTTTTTGGAATTCTAATTTGTCGTTACGAAAAATTATATGAAAAAATTTCAATGCAATATTTACACGTTTTATTGCATTTTAATGCATTTTCAAATTTTAATTTACTAATTCGAATACAGAAGATGATAAATTTCGAATATTTACATCTTCATTTAGTGATTTCGGATTTGTAAATAGACGATCGTTCGTAAATTTTAAATTTTACGATTCTAAAAAAGAAAATTAAAAATTTTCGAAGTTCCAAGACTACAGAATCGAAATTTGCAATTTTTGGACTTAGAAAACATTTGCTTGAAAACTTGGAAATTTCTAATCTTCGTATTAATACAAAGATTGCAAATTCTCATACGTATTCGTATATTAATCTCTACAAATTTAATCTTTGGTCTGAAAACTCCTGACCAAAATTTCATAATTGATTACTTCTTAGTTTCTACAATTTCAATTTAAAAATTAAACAGCATGAAATTTAAAAAGTTAAAAATATTGCTATAGATAGCTCAAAAATCTTACGATTTATTCACGATAACTAGAAATTTCTTGATATTTTACGAGTCGAACATAAAAACTCTTAGATTTCGAAATATCGAGCCTCTAAAACTATGGAATTGAAATTTTCGACTTTTGAAGTTCGACAATTCAGAAAAACGTCAGACGATGTGATTTTTGTCTTTAGACGCAATATTCTGTCTATGCACGATAATCTTCAGACGTCGAATCTTTTATGTACATCTTATTGAACATGAAATCGTTTGTTCCACAGGCGATTTCGAATTAATACGAGTCGTCTATTTCTATCGTCTCCAATGACATCGTTTGCCTGAAAAGCGATCATCTTGTACTTCAAGCTCTCGAGTTTCTCGAAGATTTTATTGCTTTTAACGAATATATTTTGATCGCACAGAGAATTCGCAGACTCGCATTTCTCACGTATTCATGTTCCAATACCTTAAGCACCTAACGTTTTTGAATGGACAACTTTCGAATTGTCCACGTACGTTTCGATGTCGCGGAAAAGCTACTTTCGATATTTCAGTTCTTAAGCTTTTTTGACGCACTTCGCTTTTGCGTCTGGACAGTATTATGCTTCTCAGATGAAATTCGTCGGTTTAGGACGAGCTTGGAGCGGATTTTCAGAGAATTATTTTCCTTGAAATTGCTGAATTCACTTACAGATTGCGAAAAAATCTTGCATATTCACCATCACAAGGGACGTTTCAATGATAAAAAAACCTTCTTATGAAGGTTATAATTTTTCTTATCTAATTTTTTGACGCTCTTGAGAAGTTTGTACGACCATACTCAGTAAAGTTTCAAGAGTGAAAGTTGTGCTCATTTCATCAAATTTTTCTACAAAACTTCAGAAATGTCACTAAATATTCACACCCAAAAATTCCTAAACCATATAATCACTCAATCCAAAAACCTAAAAATTTATTCGTACTCACAAAAAGCGTGATATCCAGGCAGAAGATTCTCAAAGTGCTGCGGAAAATCGTGAAAAACCGGCGGAAAATTCGGCAGGATTTTCATCCCGTGCCTTCCGAACTCGAAAGGCTGCAAAAACCGGCCATTTTGGAAACCGGAAGACTCCAAAGATCCGCTCTCGAAATTTTCGTTCCTCATTTCCGTTTCTTCGTTTTGTTGTTGTTTTGTTTCCGGTTGCACTTCCGGGGTTTCTTTCGACTCGAACAGTTTCGCGAAAAATATACGCGGGGACGTAGGTCTTCGAGCTGAAGACATTTTCAAGATAATTCAGAAAAAGGAATGTTTTTAAAATCTTTGATATTGTTGTGTATACGAATTGGAGAACTGCGCGAGAAGGAGTGATGTCAAAAATGCATCGTATATCAAAAGGCCTCGTGGAAAACAGTTTATGGAGTTTATGGAGGGGTGAGATAATACTCCACCTTCTTATCCCACCCCCGCAAAATGTTTAGGGGCGCATCCTCTGCTCCTGCGAATTTCAGCACGCCCCTTCTTCCGGAATGACACGCGTCAGTGAGGATGCGCAAATTTGTGTCCCTATCAAATTTATAAGGATTAATGTCACATCGATGTATCATGGAAATAATACGACACTTACCTGAAATTTTGAAGGATTTCCGACATTTTTCGGGGTAAACATTTTTTGGCATCGGCCTGCAAGGGGTTGAAAATTAAAATAATTTGGTTCGGTTCCTGACGATTACAGGAATTTTTATAACATTTTATGAATTGGATGAATTTTGAAAAATTGGGAATTTTTCGCCATTTTCCAAGTTTCAATGATTTTACTGCATTTTAGACAGTTTTTTGGATTGATTAGTTGAGACCTCAAATTTTCGGGAAATCAAAAATATTGTTAGTTTACTTACCGAAATTTCAAAATTTCTTGCAACGTTTTTGAAAAAATGGGGAGACAACAATTTTTTTCAATTCGAAACTATTAAAAAATTGTGCATTTTCCGCCGTTTTCTGATTTTCGATCATTTTACCGCATTTAATAAAATTTGTTGGATTGATTAGTTTAGACCTCAAATTTTCGCAAAATGACAAAATTTTACGTTTATTTACCGGAATTGTCTAAAAAGTTCTTGAAAATCTTCTCAACTTACAAAAGATATTTTCACTTTCCCCCAAAATATCGATAAAAGGAAACAATTTATTTCATCAGTTTACAAATGTCAGGAATTTCCGATTAATTTTCCTAAAAATTTCTTAAATTATCTGAAACCGTTCGAAAATTCTCAAGAAGTTAATTTCCGATCGACTCCATAAACAGGTACGAGTTTGAAAGTGTGCGAGTCTTCTAATTTCGACTCTCAAGTGAAAAAGAGGGAACGAAATCGCAATACGTTCGAGATGGAGTATTATACATTAGGGGAGAAGTTCGAGATTGATATAAATTGGCCTAAAAAAATAGCGATGTTCGAAATATTGCGCGATGTGCATATGACCGTGAGTGGCCGATATTACTTCGAGCGTTTATTTCTTTTCTTGAGTCTTCTCGTCCAGTGCTGAAGAGCTTTTCTTTCCATTTTTTTTTTTTCGGTCGAATACTTATAAAATATTGCGATTTTCCTGTAGAAATGTAAATTCTTCTGATTTAATATCAAGTTTTTTTCCGATCTTTAATAACAAAATCGGAAGGGATAACTTTTGAAAGTTTTTACTCATCAGCCTAATTTGGAGTAAAAAGTT
>JAPYZK010002812.1:0-28380 GCA_030522785.1 Platygaster equestris | reverse complement strand
AAAACTATATACTAGAGGAATGTTCCGACAGTGCGAGAGCTGACATGACTTTATTAATATCAATTTAACACTGTTTTAGTGGTTTTGGTTATTCGCCAGTGAGAGTACGTTCGTGTCTCTTGAAATACTATAAGTCTTCTGACAGTCAAATTTGCACTCGTTTTCGAGTATATTTTGATTTGACAATTTTTTCACTTTTTCAAAAATATTGGCAACTCACAAAATGGCTACTGACCAGTCAGTTGAGTTATAAAAACCATAAACATATGAATCTCACAAACCGTTATAATGTAATGCAGAGTCAAAGTTGAATGATACGGCCATTCGATAACACTGATCAAGAAAACCACGCTCAACGTTCTCTCTATACTTGCCACAAACCTGCAATCCAACATAACCATTGAATCAATCACATTCCCACCGTACTTTCATTTACTACTCAATATACCTCAGAGTCTCAGCGTGGTGTTGCACCAAATGAAAAAACTTCTTCTTAATCTCGGATTCCCTGGCTCCACTGTCGTCGAGCAATACATCCAAAAGCGCGATCATAACTTTTATCCTTCCGCAAGCGTGACTCATTAAAACAGCGGCAAAAAAGTACGTTATCAAGGAGGAAGAGTACATCGTGAAACCCGAAATGATCTGGTTGGTCAAAATAATCTCGTGGTACGGGCTTTTGTTGTTATCTACATTTTTTATGTAAAACTTCGTCAAAAGCGGTCGAACAGTGACGTTACCAACGATCATTGGCTTCGCCATTATGGGCTGAACGATGCGACGAAAAAGTGCCGCCGAATACATAACAAACATGGCGGCGATGCACAACCGACGTGCGGTCCGCGCGCTGCCGACCATGCACTTCCGAAGTCCCAGAGACGAGAAATTTTGGTAATCGTCCTTCACCGAATCGAAACACTGTCTCAGGGATTTTCGGCTGAGTACGTAAATCGTCAGTTTCGCGACCGAGCAGAAGGCGAAATTTGCCGTCCCGAGCATCATGACGAACGTGTTGAAATTTTTCTCGAATTTGAGGAGGTAGAGCAAACAAGGAATGGCCATAAAGAGCAGTACGAAACAGTTTGTGAAGTACACTAATATTTGAAAAGTCGAGAAAATGACAGAGCTTTTTATTTTAGAAGGCCATATTCCGAGAGTGATGGCGACTGTTTGAGGAATTCCCAGTGCGTAGTGCACATCTTGGATGTACTGTTTGTTCTTCATTTTCTGTGAGGGTTGTGAAGATAAAAGGGGAGCGTGAGTGTAGAGCGGGCTGGTCGATGCAGTGTGGATTGTTATTTTTCCTGAGTCATTTGGTGTAATTATATTTACTGGGTCATGTTCAAAGATGTTTTTATCGATTTAAGATGTACATTTTGAGAGTAATAAAGTGCTTAGATATTTTCGATGTGTATTTTATTTTAGGCGATTTTATTTAGATTTGCATGACACGTAACGATAAGTATATATGATACTGAAGTTGTCCTATGGATAATGTCATTGTACGTCCATTTTGTGTGTTTTCATTTTCAAGACATTCCTCGAATGCTTTTCAGGTTTAATTATAGGCACCTTTGCAAAAAGGATGAAAATTATTTCAAGAAGACAGATCAGCGGTTTTATTAGCGATTTGTATAATTTGCGCTATATTTTGTCAACCGATCTGATCATAAACGAATGAACTTGTAGTGAATGGACAAAGACATGTAAGTAATGGTGAGTGAAAAAAAAACTGTTAAATATCGCAAAAAAGTTTCACAATTTACGTTTTCGGTGGGAAAAAAAATGAATAGTTTCCGAAAATAAATATTTTGTGAAATTTATGAAAATCTGTGTTTACCTATCTAGAATTATATATAATCAAACAATATCCGTATACATATTCAATTTTAAATATTCGTCTGTGAATTAAGCTATCACGAAAAGTGAGTATACAGAAGTCTGTAATCTAGTTCCGTACCGTCTTAACTAGCAAAGAACGTAAATTCCGATCGCAGCACTCGCCTTCGGCTCGTGCCACAAACTTCGCCACTCAAAATCCACGAGAAAAAAATGGAAAAATCCAGTCTCGAAACTATCTTCATTCCATGAAAACTGAAACAAAAAATTATCAAGTGTTCACGAATTTCTACCGAACAAAAACCTTAACTCACCAAGATATGAATATGAAAACTACGGATGTCAAATACAGCCATTTTGTGAAGTTGATGAAAAAATCAGACCTCGATTTTTTCTCGAAACTCAGGACGAATCTGCAGAACAAACTTTTGTCGTGTGTTTTTTCAGCATGTTAATCGTACTGTACAAATACGAATAAAATATCTGTCGTAAATGCATAGACTGTCAGAAATATCCGGACATGAAATTTTTCAAGCTGATAAATCAAATGAAAATAACATTTTCAGCGTCTTCATAAAATATAGAAAATTTTCGTTCCTCCACAATGAACATCAATTTTCCAAATTTTTTTATGTTTTTATATTTTAACTACCTCCCTTCTGGAAGAACAGCGAAATAAAAAAAAATAAAAAAACCGTCTATAATCTGGTTACGAAAATTCAAGTTACATCAAAAGCCGGAGAATCGAACAAATTGGGTAATTTTCGAACTTTATCCTGATTCCCATCACGTATCTTTTCGACAAATCCTTGCGAAATACGTTCCGCATCTTAAATACAGTGATAAGTTCGGACCTAGACAAAATTTCCTCCGAGTGAATCAAACTCGAATGTTAACGGGTCGAAGGAGCGGAAAATACTAAGTCAACAACCCCTAAAGTCGATCGCAATTACACGTCGTGCACCACGACTTTTTACGACTTCATTAAAATTTCACATTGCCCGGGCTGCAAAGTTGTAGAGCAAAAACTGCGTACAGAAGAGTTTCGTGATTGATTTTAGAATCATCCTCAACAATTATCAGTCTCCAAAATTTGGAAGACGAGTGAATTACGCCCATTGAAATTACCAAAACTAATTTTTACCACAAGAAGGACAAAAATCGTGTATTAAACGAATTTCCAGATGGTTAATAATAAAATTAGTGGTTTGTTGGTGCTCTCGTCGTCACGAGCAACACGTAATTTTTTTAGTTCTCGGGGCAATCACTGAAACAGCAAAAAATTACGCGACGTCTTCAGAGTTCGTGAGGTGTTCTTTATTAAAACTGGCAAAAGTTTCGGTTCGTGCTTCATTGTTTATTCAAACTGCTAGAGTCTGGTGACGTAGCTCACGATAGCCAGTTCTTTTGTGTTTTCTTTACTGAATGGACGGAATTTTTATCTGTTTTTGTTGTCCGATTGGATGCCCCTAGTGGACGTCTTACGGACATAAAGTTCACGTTTGCAAGTGCATCCAGACTTGACGTAAATTTGGCGTGAACTTCAATAGTTTACGTGAAAGTATCAGTTCACATAAAATTAAATGCGAAAAGTATTGTAACGAGATGGGATTACTCCCAAGAAACTCGAAAAATGAAAATGGCCGACTGCCAAGTCAGAAGTTGGCGTAGAATAAGTGCTGAAATATTGGTCGATTTTGGGGGTAGGTTTTCAGGAATCAAATGCGTAACACTGAATTTACAAAACACACAAATCATTTATTCACTGGCCGGACACGTGAAAATCAAAGTGCTGAATTAGATGCATCGATGATGTTGGAATGATTCAGAGTTGGCAGGCAAGCAGATTGTCCAATGGTGCAGTAATATTTAACCTGTGAAGGGCAAACTCCGAGTTGGGAAAAACGCAATTAAACACTCCCAACCTTACGAAACACAATCGATCGTTATATTCCGAATCATGATGTAACCATACAAGGTGTGTTCTGACGCATCCATCATGGCGACCATGGTGAATGGACCAATCGCGATTACTCCCAAATGCCGTCATTTTAACTCAAAAGCCAATAGGAAACAGCGACATTTGGGAGTGAGCATTTGTGCGTATGTGTGCGCAGTACGTATTAAAATGAGTCCTCGGGGGCAACACACCTTATGTAGTTACTGGTAGTTACATCATGATTTTGAGGTTAGGTCGTCGCCTCAAACTAGCCCGAACCGACCCGAGATCATATAGAAAAAGGGGGAAAACATCTATGCCTGAGATGTACCAGGCCACCATCTTGCCCGATGAAATTAAAAATTTGGAAAGCCGTTTACAAAACTATATAAAGAGGCTACGTTTGCACGCTGCAATGTATGATAGTACTATAAAGTTCAATTCATAAGTCCTTAATAAAATGGCTCGATGATGGTAGAATGTCGGCTCCATGACAAAGCACATTTGTGATTCATGAATTAACGTAGGATTTTGCCGACACCTTTTTATAACGAATCATGCAGTCATTTCGGTCAATCAGAATGCAACATTTATTGGTCGAATGTAAGTTGTCTGCGATAGTGTTATCTGGTAAGCAATTTTCCTAAAGTTTATTTTTTGGGGGATTGTTAAATAATTGTCAGCTTGTTTTTCCAGACAAAACCTGAAAGTCGTCTTATTTAATTTATTACGCGGAAAAGAATCAACAGTCTGATGGACAATTGTTCATGCGTAATGATAAGTCTTTATCCGCTCGAACAATGTACGATCTTGTTATCGCATTATCGTGATTTTCTTGAGAGTTTGCAATCCCTCGACTTCCCAGTGATGTGAAAATTGATATACCGTATCTTTGAAATGTATTATATTACAGCGTACATGGGCCATTCCATGCAATATTTTATTTCGTATGATATATATATATACCGATATTTTTGTTAGTATTCGAAAATATTATACGCCTATTTTTCATTTCAATATGATACTGAAAATTTTTTATCTTTGCGATTATGCAAACATTTTTCTCAATTCAAAAATCACCGTAATTGAACATGTGCATACAATAACCAGTTGTGCGATCGGGAAATCCTACATCGCACAACCGGTTATTGCATGGAACAGACTAATTACTAAATATTGAAAATAATGAATTACCGTCAAAAACAACTGTTTCGCATAATTTTACGAAATTCCGTTTTTCCTCGAAAAACGATAGAAATGACACATTTTTCAAACATTTGAAATATTTTCGAATTTTCGGAAAACCTGATAAAAAAGTTCAAAATTTTAGATTAAAATTTTATGAATTTTAATTTTAAATTGAAAATTGAAAATTTTTCATTCAAAGTTTTTTAGAATCTTATTCCCAAGCAAAAGTAGGTACAACAAATTTGTCAAAAGTTCCACATTCTAAACATTCAAAAAATACTCGAACTCACAATATTTCCAAATATTCCAGATATCAGTCAATATCATTTCGACGATAGAATCTTTAACTAAAAACGATACGACGCCATTATCTAATCCAAAAACCAACAAAAAAAGTTGTCCCAAAACTTCCAATTTCACGGACACTACGCTCATATCTCAATGAGTTGTAATCTGAACTGAAAAAAACATCGAAGTAGTGTGATAATCGTAATCCACAAAATAGATTTATCAAGGCAAGATGGAAACTTTCGTCGATTGCGTCCACCTTGACTCGTAGAAATATCTAATTCCGCGATAAACTCTCTTTCGCACGCATGGAATACCGAAAATCACGCAGAAACAAAAAAGTTCCCACGTTCCAACGCTGCTTTTTAGGAACGTTCGAAGGAATTATCGGCGTGAACAGCGAGTTTTATCTGTGCAGTGACTCTTATTAATTGTTTTACGAAGAATATCGGGCTCCTTATAAATATCGCCGCGCCGTCGAACTTGAATGACTCGACGAATCGGCGTGAATCGAACGTGAGTTGACCGGGATTGATAACAATTTTTTTTTTTTGATCGAGACTGAACATTCGTTGCTTTTACGGGTCATTTTTTATGACCGTTTTTAATAAGTAGTTTCATTTTAGAATAGTTCAAAATGCGGCGGATTTTTCTGGTTCTCGCTCTTGCGGTCGCTGCACTGGCGGAAAAAGCGACCTTTGATAACTACAAAGTTCTGAGAGTCACGCCGATTGACGAGAAACATGTTGAAATTTTGAAGAGCTTGGAGGGCATTAGCGATGACGACGTAAGTTTGTTGATTGCCAGTATTTTTTATAATTCAGATTTGATTATTTCGGATTTTGAGAATATTTGAATTAGATGGGGAATGGACGTAAGGTCGTTGTATCTATACCTTCGTAAATCGTGGCGAGAGAGAATGAGATCGAATGGTCGAAAATTAGTATATTACATTACTAGGACGGTAAAATATTTTCCACGAGTGTGAAGGTTGTAGTCCGAAGCGAAGCCGAGGACTACAATCACACGAGTGAGAAAATGATTTTTCGTTCGAGTAATGTACGATACCTTACATTATGAGTACGGTAGAAACGTTTTCGTACCGTAAAAGGGTACGGTACAGTAGTCTTTACCGTACTAGTAATGTAATAGTACATTACGTAACGAGGAGCGAAAGGGTGCTTTTTCACGACGCCAAGGACGTAGCCAAAAATTTCGTTCGGGGGGGGGGGGGGGGAAAGGAGATTTTTACTAAAAATTAATTTAAAAAGTTCAAAAAGTAAAGTTTTATTAGAGAATTATAAACATTTCTTGAATTTCTAGAATTTTCGGAATTTTTTGAGATCTCTGAAATTTTCGAAATTGTTTAAATTCTTGAAATTCTTAAAATTCTCTAGACTTTTAAAATTCTCAAAATACTCCACACTTTTAAAACTCGCGAAATTGTTGTAAATTTTGTAATATTCAAAATATTCAAAATTATCAAGTTTCTCAAAGTTTCAGAGATACGTAAAATTTTCGGAATTTGAATAACTATGGAAGCATTGTCAAGTTTCAGGGTGTTTATAACTTTTTCAAATCTCTGAAATTTCCAAAATTTTCTAAATTCTGAAAATTTTGAAAATTCCAAAAAGTTTGAAAATTTGCAAAATCTTCTGTAAATTTTAAAATTCATCAAAATAGTCGAAAATCTTGATATGTGTTGAAAAATGTTCCAACTTAACAAAAGTTTCGCGAAGTTTTAGAAATTCGTAAAATTTTTCAAAATTTCAAGAATGATGTAAACTGCCTAAATTCTCGAGATTTTCAGAACTTTTTTTAATTTCTGAAATTTCTGAAATTTTTCGAATTCTGAAAATTGTCAAAATACTAAAAACTTTCGAAATTCTCGAAATTATTAAAAATTTTGAAATGTTTCAAATTATCAAGTTTTTCGAAATGTAAAGAATTCGTAAACGTTTCGTAACATTCTCAGAATTTTTGAAACTTGTAAAAATCTCTAAAATTTAAGCAAATTTTGAAATTATTGAAATTTTCCAAATTCCAGGAACTTTCAAAATCCTCAAAATACTTCTAACTTTGAACATTCTCAAACTTGTAAAAAATCTTGAAATGTTGAAAATATTCCAAATTATTGAGTTTCCCGAAATGTTAGGAATTCGTAAAGTTTTCGTAATTCCAAGAATTATAAAAATATTGTAAATTTTTAGAATGTTCAAAACTTTTTCACAACTCAAAAGTTTTGAAGTTCTCGAAATCCTCCAAACTCTGAAAATACACAAAATTATTCAAAATTTTGTAACGTTGAAAATGTGAAAAATTATCAAGTTTCTCGAAAACTTTGACACTTGTGAAAATCAGTATTGTTTTACTATTTTTTGTTTTTTTGTTTTTTCAAAATATTCTGTTCTGTAAAATTCCAGGGAAATTCGATACGAGATAATCGTATACTATGTACGACGTAAATAACGTAAATAACTTTCATTCGTAATTTCAGACCCACGGTCAATATTTTGCTTAATTCGACTATTTGTAGGGAGAGTATATCATATGTATATCTTTGTATTACAAATTATACACCTGAATAAACATTATTATTATTATTATTATTATTATTATTATTACTATTATTATTTTCATAGTGTGCTAGATTTTCGTAAAAACAAATTCTATTCGTTAAAAACGTTTCTTGAACACTGGGTTGTTGATACAACGAAAAATCCATATTTTTCGATATACCCAGTCAGTTTTGTTATGAATTGGCAATTAAAATGGTTTTTGCGAGAACAAAAATTTTCCCGACTCAATGGATTTTTTTTCTTGCAAAAACCATTTTAATTGCCAATGAATAACAAAACTAATGGGAATATCGAAAAACATGGATTTTTCTTTAAATTATTTTAGGAAAAAACCATAAAATATGGTGTAATACTCATAAAAGCATTAATTCAATCCCATCCTCAAAATAACATTCACAAAACATTAACGTTCGTACCTAGTACATGTTCTGGGTCGGCCCAACCGTCGCCAACCGAACGGTCGACGTAATGGTGAACCCATCGAAACTGCGAGAATTCACGGAATTGATCGACGTGCAAAAAATGCCACGCGAAGTTTACATAGACAATGTGCAAGAGCTCATAAACAGGGAAAATCCGCCCAACATCGCGAGGGCAGGCTTCGATTTCAAGTCTTATCACAAGATCGACGTCATAAACAAACAACTAGACATGCTCGGCGAAAGATACTCCAGCAACGTCCAAGTCATCCAAGTTGGAACTTCGTACGAAAGACGCCCAATCAAGGGTGTGAAGTTCTCTTCGGGTGGAGTCCCCAAACCGGGGATTTTTATCGAGGGCGGAATTCATGCACGCGAATGGATCAGCCCGGCTACCGTTATGTACATTTTGGACCAATTTTTGACCAGCAAGGACCCGGAAATTCAGTATCTGACGGATAATTATGACTGGTACTGTTTTGAGATCAATTTTTGGAATACATCGATCTATGAAAATTTCGAGAAACACTCTGAAAGAAAAATTTTCTAGCACACGTGCATTTTGTGAGGTGAAATTATGAAAAATTTAGTTCTTTAGGAAATTTTTTGAAATATGACCAAATATTACATGCAGTTTGAGTTAACTTACATTTATGAAAAATGAAAAAAAAAAAAAGTGTAAATGACATTTTTCGGCAGGTACTTCGTTCCGTCCGTGAACCCTGATGGTTATATCTACACCCATAACAATGTGAGTTTCATAAATCGCCCATAAATGGAATATTAGAATATGATAGTAATTTAAGATGATTGAAAAATCCGATATACTACAAGAATTTTGCATCAACGATTGTATGCAATAACCAGTTACGCGCTTTATAGTTTCTCGAGCTCGCAACCGGTTATTGCATTGTACAGTTCAATTACGAGTTTTCGAAAAAAAAAAGGAAATATAGGAAAATTTTAAACTATAAATTCAAGCATTAAAAATTCACGAATAAGAAGTTATAAAATTCCGAAAAATCCAAAAATTCTTTAAAATTTGAATCTTCAAGATTCATTAGTTTATAATTTGTCCCGGAAAAATTAAAACGATATGCACACAGTAACATGCAACTATTCAAAAATTCACTAAATTTATCGTAACCAACACATTATTTATTGTGGTTCATTGTAAATCATACTTTACAATATTCCAATCGAAAACGATATTACAATAATAAAAACGATGTGCATGTCACTATAAATAACGTTTTATTATAAATAACTTATCAACAACTGTATAATTTAATATATAATTCTGTCAAAACCACAAAATTGATTTCGATGAGTCAATTTATAATTTACGAAGAGTACCAGAAATCATGTTGGCTGAGGTGAGGACTACAAAGACCCAAATCATACGTAATAACTTTTCGACAATTTTTGGTTATAAATTTTTCATATTGTATTCTGTAGTACAAAAATAACCAAACTACCCATATATATATATGCATTTATTCAACTTCCTATCCCGCAATTAGTCAAACAATTGTCATTTCACTCGTAAATTTTGTTTAGTCCACGTTATAAGATGGAATGAAGTTCGTCGAATTAAGTTGAACATTACATTTCGCATCTAGTGTTATCTGCTGAATAATAATTTTGAAAAATCATTTCACTAGTTGCGGAATATATTTTACCCTACAGCGTGGAAAAAGTGCATTCGAAAAATGTAAACAGTAAAAAAAAGTACGCCCTTTTCCCACAACGTGGGATGAAACAGTACATTCCTCAACGAGTGCAAAATGGGTTTTCTTACGAATGTAAAGTTTGAAAGACGAGCCGAAGGCGAGTTTGGCAATAACATTCGTAATAAAAACTATACTGCATTAGTTGAGGATATTATTTTTCAACACGAAAGCCAAAAAAATACGTTTGAAGTACCAATTTTGAGGTTAGAGTCGTGGAAAAATCATTTTTTCCACTAGTTACGAAATGTGCTATTTTAGGAATATGCGCACGAGAACACGCATTTTTCACGCTCTTTTTTTCAGTTCCGACTTTGGCGCAAAACCCGCAAACCTTATGGAATATGCATTGGGGCAGATCCCAACAGAAATTGGGGCTACAAATGGATGCGTAAGTCGATAAAACACAAAAATATCATTTTCATCGGTCAAAATTTTGAGATTTGAATTTCCGAATTTAACAATCTCTATCTGGTGGAGTCCGGAGTTTATGTAACGTTTTTTCGTCGTAATGTTAAGAAATTTCGAATTTCTGAGAATATTGACTAAAAGCTGGAATTCTGCACAGATTTGGCAAAAATGAAGGTTTTTGCAGAAATTTGAATAATGTACAATTTTGAAACATTTTTGAAATTTTCCAATTCAGAAAAGTGTTATTTAAAAATTTCGTAATTTTGTGATAATTCAATGTTTTTCCGATTTCCTTAATTGAGAACATTTTTAACGTCCCCGATTAGGGGCCGTCCATAAAATACGTCACACGATTGAAAAGAGGCACAAATACAGTTTCTGTCTTGCAAAAGAGAGACGCGAATATCAAAAAATGTGACGTACTTTATGAACAGCCTCTTAGAAGATAATAAATTTTCGAAATTCGATAGGTACAAAAGTGGAATTTAAGTTTTCTGTTCGTAAAATTAACAAACGATTCAAAACTTTTCTATAGACGAAATCATGCGTTTATTTTTCAGGAATCTGAATATTCATAAATCGAGGAATTCTCAAACTAATATAAACAGTAAATTTACAAAATTAAATAACTGACATCGAAATCCAAACGTTTGTAATGATACAATTTCAAATCGCGTAAAAATCAGAAATGTTATTCCCACAAATTTTCCCATGTGCGAAATACAAAGTGTCGGGGGGTTTAAAAAAAACTGCCTATTTTTAAAAAAAAGTTTCGAAATTTCCAGACGGCGGAGCGAGTTCCAACCCTTGCGCGGAAACCTACGCCGGGTCTTACGAATTTTCCGAAATCGAGATGAAAACTTTTTCCGAATATTTGTTGTCCCTCAAAGGGAAAATTTTCGCATACCTTTCGTTCCACAGTTACTCGCAATTGCTCATGTTCCCCTATGGTCACACAACGCAACACTTGGAAAACTACAAAGAGCTCGTAAGTAATATTTCGTAAGATTCGTAAAATTTCGCTGAATTTCCCTCCCCCTTTTAAATCGTACGTAAGACTGAAAATTGTGTAAATTATGGTATATCCTAAACAAAATTTCAAATTTCGGAAATTTCATAAAATTTTTCGATCTATTTTTCTCAAGATGAAGTTTTTCCATTTCGTTCTATTTTTCTTGAAGTCAACGTTTTAACCACCGTTTCCATAAGTGAAAGTCTACTGTATTTTATGAAAAATATTACACGAATTGACAGCAATTTTTGTTTATAGCTGGCTATTGGTCAGAGTGCGATTTCAGCCCTCTCGAAAAGACACGGAACAAAGTACGAAACTGGGAACATAGCTGAAACTATCTGTAAGATATTTTGCAGAAATTTAAAAGGGACGTTTTTGGCTTATCGGTTGAATCAATTGGTGATTTGGAACAGAAGAACAGAGCCAAAGATATTTTATATGGGGGGGTGGGGGGGGGGTATTTGACCTTGAATAGTGTATTAATTACGTAACTTTACAGGTTTTCGAACTTATAGGAAAAAAAAAAAATAATAAGGGGACGACGTTTTTAGAAATTTTAGTAGTGCAGGGCCAAAAATTCCGAATTCTGATACCTAAAAATGTGAAAATTTCCAAAACGCAATCAAAATTTAAGAATCCGAATTTTCTTACCAACAAAATATCCAAAAATGAAAAATTCTATAACCCTCTCAATTCCTCGATCATTCGATCTCCATTACCTCGTAATTACAGACGTAGCCAGTGGAAGTTCGTGCGACTGGGCGAAAGGCGTCTTGGGGGTCAACATGTCGTACACGTACGAGTTACGCGACAAAGGCCGCTACGGTTTCCTGCTCCCCGCTGACCAGATCGTCGCCAACGGAGAAGAAGTCGTGGACTCGCTCGTGGCGATGTTCAAAATGGCCCGCAAATACGGATACGGCACGTCATTATAAAAAAAATCACGCCAAACGTCGAGATCACCGCCAATAAATAGACGTGCTCACACAATTTCGAATCACTTTTTCCGCTCACCGGGACTCGAAACAATAAAATATCTCAAAAGTAACCACGCGACGCGGGTGATTAGAAAGGAAATCGAGGAAAGAAATCCGCGCAGTTTTTCGTGAGTCCGGAATCATTCGTTCCGGCTTCGCAGGGGCGACGACGCGGGGGTTATCCTGGGGGCGTTCTCCTTTCCCTTGTTCTGCTTCTTGTCGACGTTCTTGGAGGTGTGCTCTTGGGGCTTGTTTTTCGATTCCAGTTCCTGGAATGGGTAATTTTCCAAAATTTTCGAATGTTTCCGAGCATTTTGGGACTTTTGTGTGGCGTTGGGAAACTTTTTTTGTGTCGGGGAGACTGAGTAAGGGCGTAGTGATTTCGGGAATTCGAAAATTTTACGAGCTCGAAAGGTTACAATTTTTCGAAATTCTCCGAAGTTTGAAAATTCTGCACCTGTTTAAAGTGAGTATAAGCATATCAAGACCAACTTATTCTTTCAAAAATGACTATAACTAGTAAATTACATAGTTTTTAATCATGTAATTTTTAAAAACATCGTTAATAATAGCATATCATTTACGTTGTAAGAACAAGACAAATTGACAATCTGGAAAAATATCCACGCTGCGAAATAACGATTTTGTGACACAATTTTACATAATTCGATCTCAATCTTAAAAAATGATTATTCCCTAATTTCAGGAAGTGTTTTACAAATTACGAAATTTTACATTTTCGGTATGTCGAAATTCGAACTAACAGAGCCGGGGTTTCGAAAATTCGGATGTCCCGGAGATAAAAAAATCGTACTCAGAATTACGGAAACGTATTCAAAGCAGTGCCAAATTGGAGAAACTACAACATTCCGAAAATTGCGAATGATACGTAATTGTGCATTACTAATTATGACAATCTGTACATATAACAACATACAATTTATTATCCCGTTCAACGGCGAAATTACATGATGTAAGCGTAGAAGGTTGCATAGGAAGAGTACGTGTACAATAATACTGGTAAAGCAGTGTTTTTGTGCAAATGAGTGGACGTGCAAGAAAGCTTCTAGCTTCGTTTCAGGTAGCACGAAACGGGTTTGGTCAAATTCAGCCATATCCAGAAAAGCCACGCCGCGAAAGCGGTCGCGATAAGGAAACGAACCTGTTTGAGGCGCGAAATTTCGCTCTGCTGGGAGTAAATTTTGTCTTTCAGCTGCGCGACGTGCTTCACTTTTTGCCGGTTGTTGTGGTGTCCCAGAACCTCTGAGTACTTTTCCGACACGTCTTCGTACTCTTTTTGGAACCGCTCGCAGGCATCGGAAAGCAATTTGACCTCGCTGGAACATTTTTGGAATTTTTCAACTTATTCCGGAAACTTAGAAATTACACTTAGAAAATATTAATACAAAAAACAGTAGAAATAATAATAATAATAAACAAACACGAAAAAAACTATCAAAATTCTACGAATTTTTAAAAGTGGTCAGATGTTAACAATTTTTTAAATTCTCCGAAGTTTCGAAGTTCTCAGAATTTTCAAAAATTTTCAAATCTCCAAAATATCCTACATTTTCGAAATTCAAATTTGTAATTCGAAAAATTTCAAAAATTCCATAATTCAACTAACTTTTTAGGAGTTCTCATATTCAACAAATTTTTCAAATCCACAACATTTTTGAAATGCTAAAAATTTTCAAAATTGACACAATTTCCGAAACTTTTCAAATCTTGAAAATTTCCAAAATTTTTTTAATTCTTCAGATCTCTGAAAGTTTGAAAACTCAAAAAACTTTTGAAATTCTAAAAACTTCTGAAATTACAAAAACTTTTGAAGTTCTCAGATTCAACAAATTGTTCAAATCCACATTTTTAAAATGCTCAAAATTTTCAAAATTCACCCAATTTCCAAAACTTTTCAAATCTTCAAAATTTCCAACATTTTTTAAATTCTACATATCTCTGACAGTTTGAAAACTCAAAAAACTTTTAAAATTCTAGACACTTTAAATTCTACAAATTTTAGAAGTTCTCAGAATTTTTGAAAATTTTCAAATCTCCAAAATTCCCTAAATTTTCAAAATTCGAATTTATAATACAAATAATTTGGAAAATTTCATAATTCTACAAATTTTCAAATTCTCAAAAATTTCAAAATTGACAGAATTTTCGAAAATTTTCAAATCTTGAAATCATATACGTCTTTGGAAGTTTGAAAACTGAAAAAATTTTCAAAATTCTAAAAACTTTCAAAATTCTACAAATCCTAGAAGTTTACAGATTGTTCAAATTTTTCAAATTTTCCAATTCTACAAAATCATCAGAATTTTCAAAAACATCATAATCATCAAAATTTATAAAATTCTCGAAAGTTTTAGAATCTAGAAAATTGTTTTACACTTACTCGGCAAGTTTCAATTTGTCATTTGTTTCTTTCTCCAGGTTTTCCTTCATTTCTTTACTCTGCCTATTCCATTCAAGTTTTTCTTCTTCAAGACAATCAAGTTGTTTCTGGAAATGAAAATTATGTTATATGCAAAAAAAAAAAAAAAAAAAAACGACTGATTTTGAATCTCGTTCGAAGTATATGAATTTCGAATTACATTAGAATTTTCACGATAATATGAGTGTTGTTAACATTATACAATTTTCAAAGTTTGAAACACTTACAATTCCCAAAATTCTTATGTATTTTCCAGCTATTCACATTCAATATTTCGAACAATTGAAATGATAATTCACAAAATCTATAGAATTGTAAACAAAAAATAGTCGAAATATCTGGAAAAATGATAAAATTGAATAAAATCAGACATTCGAAAATCATTGAACAAACACAATATTCATAAACGATTGTATAATAAGACTTCAAAAATCAATTTTCTGAATTTCATAATAACAAAACGAAGAAACAAACACGCATTTTGATATAAATTAATTATTCATGTATATAAACATAGAACTATATAATAATATATAGTTATATTGAATTATAATAGTAATAAGAAATTTCCATACCTGCAAATTAATTTTCGACGACTCAATTTCATCAATTGATTTTGTCAGAGCTTCGATTTTTTCATTTGCCTGAAAAATGACATGAGTAAGTGATCGCAAATTCGTTAAAATTAATAAAATATATACATACTTGTTGAATTTTATCTTCATACTGAAATTTACAACTCTCCAAAATTTCAACTTCTTTTTTCAGTGAAAGTTCTTTTTTCTGTTTGTCCATTTCCAAACGCGCGATACAAACTGAGAGCTCGTCACATTTTTCTTCCAATTGCAGCAACATTTCCTGCGCTTCTTTCAGTTTCCCCGACATTTTTTCCAACTGCTGTTTCAACTAAATAATCATAAAACTAATATTAACGGAGTACTATAATTTTTAATATGTTCATCGGAATAATCAGCTTAGACAGCTAATCTTTAACATTACGGATAAATCGCGAATTTTTCGGAACTGGGAAAAAAATGTTTTTGTTCAATTTCTGTAGAAATTGGAATTTTACAACATGCTTCAAAAAAAGAGCGATTTTTTGCGAATGTTTCGACAATTTTAAATTTTTTGATCATTTTGACTGAAATTTTTTATTTTTCTACAAAATTATAAATTTTCGACATTTTGGATCAATTGCGAATTTAGCGGATTTGGAAAAAATTTTGATGTTTTAGAATTTCGGTGAAATTTAACATTTTGCAACATTTTTCAGAAAAAAGCTATTTTTTACAAATATTTGAACAATGTGCAGTTTTTCGATTATTTTGAACGTACTGAAATTTTTATATTTAAATAAAATTATAAATTTTCGGAATTTCGGATCGACTGCGAATTTTTCGGATTTGGAAGAAAATTTGATGTTTTTGTTGGATTTCGGTGGAATTTAAAATTTTGCTATATTTTTCAGAAAGAGGATATTTTTTACGAATATTTGAACAATTTGCAGTTTTTCGATTATTTTGAACGTACTGAAATTTTTATTTTTAAATAAAATTATAAATTTTCGGAATTTTGGATCGACTGCGAATTTTTCGAATTTAGAAGAAAATTTGATGTTTTTTTTTTTGGATTTCGGTGAAATTTGTAATTTTGCAACATTTTTCAGAAAAAGGCTATTTTTTACGAATATTTGAACAATTTGCAGCTTTTCGATTTTTTTCGATTATTTTGGACCTACTAAAATTTCCATTTTTGGACAAAATATGAATTTTCGGAATTTCATTTCAATTGCGAATTTAGCGGATTTGGAAAAAATTTTGATGTTTTTTTAGAATTTCGGTGAAATTTAAAATTTTGCAACATTGTTCAGAAAAAAGCTATTATTCACAAATATTTGAACTATTTACAGTTTTTCAATTATTTTGAATATACTGCAATTTTTATTTTTAACCAAAATTATAAGTTTTCGGAATTTTGGATCAACTGCGAATTTAGCGGATTTGGAAAAAAATTTTTATGTTAGTTTAGAATTTCGATGAAATTCAAAATTTTGCAATACTTTTCAGAGAAAAAGCTATTTTTCACGAATATGTGAACAATTCGCAGTTTTTCGATTCTTTTTAATATGCTGAAATTTTTATTTTTGAACAAAATTATAAATATCTGAAATTTTGTATCAACTGCGAATTTAGCGGATTTGGAAAAAGTTATGACGTTTTTTGGAATTTAGGTAGAATTTAGTTTAGCAACATTCTGCGAAAAAAAAATACTTTTTTTGTTCTTCAGTTCCGTATATTTTTCCCACTTTCACCAATTTCGAAAAATGTCCTGTTTCCGAAACCCACCTCAATTTCGAAAAATGTCCTGTTTCCGAAACCCACCTCTGCGTTCTCGCTGTTTTTCCTCTCGCATTCCTCGTTGAGGCCTGATATTTCCTTGGCGGTGACTTGTCTGAGATTCTCGATTTTCGCATCGAGTAAGGCGCGAATCGACTCGATGTCGGCCAAATTGCTGACCTCGAGCTGGTCGATGATTCCGCGCTTCGAGTCTAGTTGGTCCATGAGGGTGAAAACTTGCTCGTTCACGAGTTTCGAGCTGTTGCGCATCGCGCTCAACAAGTCTCTGTGTTCCTTGACACACGCTTCGCCGCATTTAAGTTCGCGCTGCAACCTCTCGACTTCCGCGTTGCTTTGGGCTAAACGTTCCACCAAGGCGCGCACAGAAGCTTGGTTTTCCGCCATCACTACTTCGAACCTACCAAATAATAGTCGATTTCAGTCCAGTTATGCGAATCTCGACTACAAAAAGAAAAAAAAAAATGGAAACTCTGAAATCTGAAAATTTTTAAACGGAAATTTACAATACCTTTGGGAATTTCTGGGGATGTGAAACGGTCCAGAAACGAATCCGTCCAGAAAAACAAGATGGCGGCGGGATTGGTGGTGGGGGGTGGCAAAAAAAAAAGAAAAAAAAAAAAAAAAAAAATAAAAAAAAAAAAAAAAAAATAATAATAATAAATAAAAATGATAATTAAAAAGAATTTGAATTTTTCGATTTGAAAATTTCATACTTTGAAGTTTGAATAACTAATTTTTGAACTTTAGAATTTTTCGTGTTAACAATTTCTCAATTCTAATTCATAAATTGTGGAATTACAAAATTTATTGACTTCATAATTTTCAGTTTTCACACTCGAAAAACAAAAATATTGTAAATTTTGTTATTTATATACAGCAGGAAATTGAGAGTATGAAGTTTCGAATCCAAATTTCTGAACTGATGAGTTTCACCAATTTTAACAATTAAGAATTTTGAAGTTTTCAAATTGGGATTTCCTTAAAAAAAAATTTCATATTCAAAACTGAAAATTTTTATACTTGAAATTTTTTAGTTTTAAGATTTAAAAATTTCAATTTACTAATTCTAAGAGTGGTAGATTTTTGTCGTACTAATTTGCAGTTTTTGTTTTTTTGTAATAAAAAATATGAAAATAGTAAAATTAGCGATTTCAATTGAAATTTTGGAATTCCGGAATTTTGCAATTCTATAAATTGTCGCACCCAACAATTTTATAGTTTAGGAATTCAAAATATAAAAATGTAATATTCGAAATTGAAGATGATTTTTATACTTCGAAATTTTGTGTTTCCAAATTTCTTATTTTACATTTCGTAATTGTGATATTACGAAACTAAGTATCTTGAAATTCCAGTTTTTATCCTTAAATATATTTGAAATTATATAATATTTGCTATTCGAACTCAAGAATTTCAAAATTTGATAGTATTTAGATCCAAATTCCTATATATACATCCTGATATACATTCCAAACTTTATGATTTCAAACGCGCCTTTTAATCGAAACACGCTTTTACGAATTACTCGCCACCCCCCACCACCAATCCCGACGCCATCTTGTTTTTCTGGACGGATTCATTTCTGGACCGTTTCATATCCCCGAATTTCTGGAGACGCCAAAAATGTGCAACAAACCAAATTAACGTTACAGCAAATGTTGAATACATTAAAAAAGTGTTGTTTTGCCGAAAATTGGTATTGACCTCCGTTTTCGCGACACCATTTCTGCAGACTCCGTGCGAATTTGGTCCTTGAGGGCGCGGAGTTCCTCTTTGCGCTCGGCCAGTTCTGTTTCGACGCGGTCGAGTTCTTCTTGCAAACTCTGGCTGAAACTTTCCTGAAAAAGTATGTAAATTATAAATGTGAAATCTCTAAGAATCGAAAAAAATGTCTGAATTTTAGAAAAGTGATGTAAAATAACAAAGAATTAACAATTTCTTTAGATTTCCGATATTATTCATATTGGATTCGAAATTTTCGGATTTTGAAAAGATTAAGAACTGCGGAGTTCTGCAATTTTCGAGGTTTTTAAAATTTCGAAAGCTTTGAATTTTGAAAAATTTTTAAGTTTTAAAGCTCAAAATTTTCGGAAGTTTGGTAATTTCGGAATTTTGAAGTTTTTACGTATTGGATAAATTTTGGAATTTTCGAAGTTGAGGAATTTAAATTTTTTAAAGTGACGGAATTTCGAAGTTTAGAGAATGTTGAAAAAACTTTCAAGTTGGAAAAAATGAAATTAGTTTTAGAAATTTTGGAGTTTTGAAGCTTAGAAGTTTCAAAATTTTTCAAGTTTTTGGTTTCTGAAGTTTTGTCGAATATCCAAGAATATTAAAGTTTCGAAGTATTTCAAAATTTTAGAATTCCAAATTTTTTGAAAATTTCAAAGTTTTGAACCATTCCGTAGTTTAAAATTTTCGTGAATTTCATAGAATTACGGAGTTATAAAATTTGGAATTTTTAGAAATCATGGAAGTTCTCGAATTTTTGAATTTAGCGAATTTTGAAACAATTTTCATGTTAAAAAAATCGTGGAATCAAAAAATAATTGTTCGAGAAATTTCGAAGCTTAGAAGTTTCGACATTTTTCAAGTTTTTGGGTTGTGAAGTTGGCTCTGAGTGCTATGTTTTTTCGCTACTCGGAGCTTTTTCGTTCTAAAATTTTTGTGAATTTTATAGAATTGCGGAGTTGTTAAATTTGGAATTTTCAGAAATCATGGAAGTTCTGGAATTTTTGAATTTAGAGAATTTTGAAACAACTTTCATGTTAAAAAAAAATAAAAAATAATTGTTTGAGAAATTTCGAAGCTTAGAAGTTTCGAAATTTTTCAAGTTTTTGGGTTGTAAAGTTTCTACGAATATGAAAGAATATTGAAGTTTACGAATTCCAAAGTTTTCGACAACTTAACAGTTTTAAACAATTCAAAGAATGTATATTTTTGTTTGTTTTTTTATATAGTGAAGGAAATAGGGGTAGAGGTGTGGGGGGGGGGGGGGCGGGGGGTATACTTATTGCCCCCCCCCCCCCTGCCCTCGCTCGAAAAAAACCGAGAGCATACCTCTTTACCCCCTTGTTTCTACGCCACTGAATCATTACCCATATAAAAATAAATATCGTTGTATCAAGAGAAGAGCGTACTTGAGTTTCTGCAGTGGCCTTCAGTTCTTCAAGAGCCGCCGAAAGCCAATTTATTTCGGCGTCTCTTTGAGCTAGTTTCTCATCCAAGGCTGATCTCTCGGCTTCGACTCGTCCCAAGCATGCGGAATATCTGTCAGCTGTGGAGCGCATTTCTTCGTCCACAGTGTTTCGGGCTTCTTGCACCATCTCGTTTACCTTAAATTTTACAATCGTATAAAACATTTCAATTTCAGTCAATTTTTCATGTTGGGCATATAATTTAACATACACATTTTAAAACAACAAAAATTTGGATACAATCAAAAATTTGTAATAATCGAGATTGCGAAATCTCAAATTCGATCGAAAATGGACGAAATTTTTCAAAAATGTATCAAATGTTTCCACAAGAAAAAATATTGCCAGATTATAGAACGTTTCATATTAAATGAGAAAAAAAAAATCTCGAAATTACTTTTAAATCCGCTTCAGCGATGACTTTTTTCACTTTCTCGTCGCTTTCGTTGCGACACGCAGTTAAAGTTTCCCTAGTAACTGCTTCTGCATTCGCCACCATTTTGTCGGCGTGTTTCTTCAAGTCTTCGATTTTTTTGGTCATTGATTTTTTCACTTCTGCGAGTTCTTCCTCTCTCGCAGTGTACATCTAGAAAATCCAAATAACGTGTAACTTTTAACGCATGTCAAATATTATAATCGTCAGAAACCAATTAAAAGATGGAAATTTTTATAGCTTTTTTTCAGAATATTGCAACATTTTTAATTTTACCGAAATTCCAAAAAACGCCAAATTTTCTTCCAAATTCGGGAAATTTGAAATCGATCCAAAATTTCAGTCAAAATGATCAAAAAATTCAACATTGTTCAAACATTCGTAAAAAATCGTTCTTTTTTGCAGAATGTTAAAAAATTTCAACTTTTACAGAAATTGAACTGAAAAATATTTTCTCAAAACCGAAAAATTCGCAGTTGATCCAGTTTTCGAAATGTCTAATTCCATGGAAATAATACAATTCAAAAAAAATACTTCAAATTATATGAATACGAAAATTCCAAAAAAATTGTACAAATCCAAGAATTACCCTAATTAAAAATGATTCCAATTTTTTCAAATTACGTTAACAATTTCTTTTTCGCAAAATTTTGAAAATTGCCACTGTCCCAAAAATGCACAATAAAAATTCCACAAGAAATTTCTAAAATTTCACAAGGATTCACATAATTCTATAGAATTTTGTTAAAATCAATGTCAAATATTATAATTGTCAGAAACAAATTAAGAGATGGAAATTTTTCTAGCTTCTTTTTGAAGAATATTGCAAAATTTAAAATTTAACCGAAATTCCAAAAAACGGTAAATTTTCTTCCAAATTCGGGAAATTCGCAATCGATCCAAAATTTCATTCAAAATGATAAAAAAAACTCGTAATTGTTCGAACATTCGAAAAAAATCGTTCTTTTTTGCGAAATGTTGAAAAATTTCAATTTTTACAGAAATTTAACAACAAAATTTTTTTCCCAAATCCGAGAAATTCGCAGTTGATCCAAAGTTTTCGAAATTTCTAATGCCATGCAAAAACCACAATTAAAAAAAAAAAAAAATACTTTAAATGATATGAATTCAAAAATTCCAGAAAAATTACACAAATCTAAGAATTTCCTCAATTGGAAATAATTCCAATTTTCTCAAATTATGTTAAAAATTTCTTTTTCGCAAAATTTTGAAAATTCCCACTATACCAAAAATTCACAATTAGAATTCCATGAGAAATTTCAAAATTTTACAAGGATTCACATAATTCCATAGAATTTTGTAAAAATCAGTCAGCAGGGAAAATTTCAATAGAGCTTATTCCCTCATTTGTGACCACGGAAAAATGAGCTTTACTGGAAACATCAGTTAACTCATTTTAAATTTACACGATTACATATTGGAAAGTTTGAAAAAATGATCTACATTTTTGAGCTCTTCGTATTCTTCACGTGAATCCTTCAATTTTCTCGCCATTTCCGCTTCCATTTCTCTGTGGGTCGATCTCAGTTTTTTTATCTGCTGTTTCGATTCTCGAAGATTTTTGTCCTGTTTGCGATTCAGTTCTTGAACTTCGAATTTCAGATGCTTGCAACTACCTTTAAGCTATAAACATTCAAAATTAACGTACGTTGAATACTTGAGAATTTATTCGTGTTTTTAAGTGTACAAGGAATTTTTCAACAATATTTTTTGATTTGCGTAAGTTTTTCGAAACTGTCATTATTTAAAAAGTGCAAAAACTTACACACATTTTTTTCAGTCGAGTGCAAAATAAAAAATTTTCACGTTGAATGAAAAAGTGTAAAATTTAATTCTGAAGAAATTAAAAAAAAAAAAAATTATTCAAAAGTTAAGATTTGAAAAGGAATTTGAAAAAATTTTCATTTTAAATGCTTGTCGAATTAAATTGAAAAAAAGTGATCATAAATAAATAATAACAAACGTATTTGGAAACTCAAATTCCAAAACAAAACGTCAGCAGATTTTAAAATTGAATTGTGAAAGGATGTTTAAAAAAAAAAAAAAACCAAAAATAATTCCAAAATTCAACTTTAGTACAAACATTGTAAAGAGAGTACATCAAAATATAATCATGTACAAACAAAAATTTCTATCGCAAATTAAAACAAAACATGTATACGTTCTATCGTAAATAAAACAAAATTCTTAGTTTTCTAAAATACTGCAATGTCTGCAAAATTGCACAAAATTGACTTATTACACAAATTTCATTCGTTCTTGTTAAAAAATCTGTTCTCGCAAAATCCTTTTTTCACCCGTAAAAATTCCAGAAAAATATTCAGAAAAGTTTCTAAAAATGAATTCTTATCTTCAAAACAGCCCAAAATGTCCAATTGTCATTTCTCTTCTCTCAAACAAAATAAAATCCTCAGTTTCTCAAGACTCCCCAAAGGTTGATAAATTTCATTCGAACCTCGTTCAGCGTTTTTCTAGCTTCGCCCAACTGTTTCTCTAACGACTCTTTCTCTGACAAAACATTTTCCAGCTCAGTTTCAACCCCCCGTTTCATCAGGCATTCGAATTCCAACTTCTCCTCTAGAGTATCTTTTTCCTGGAGTAACTCGTCCCTCATAGAGCTCAACTCCTCGTCATAAAAGTCCCCCAATTTCAAAATGTCCTGTTGCAAGCAATCCACATTATCCTCATGCTCGTTACGCAAAACAAGGTACTTGGACTTCAACTCCAAATACAGTTTCAAAAATTGGTCAATCATCGGCAAAATCGTTTTCTCCGAAACGAGCTGCTTTTCCAGTTCGCTGATTTGGCAACACAACTGTTTTTTCTGTGGACAAAAATAGAAATGAATATATGGATCAAGAAAAAAATATCAAACCTATCTGGTAGAGTGCGATGAAATTCTGCACTTGAAATCGATTTCCGAAAGTTTTTAACAATATGAAGTGACACAAGAATTGTTTCAATGTTAAAAATGCGACTTATTCAAATTTATGAGAATTTTTCTTGTTTACATAATGTTTTGGAATTTTCATTGTGAGCAAAAATCGAAAAAATGTGCAGTCCCAATAATTTAGAATTTTTTTTCTGGAAAATTTGTAAGGTTCAAAAAAAGTTCTCAATATTTTTGAACCAACACAAAAATCGAACGTCTTTCACGATCGAAAAATCTACAAAAATTTAAAAAATAATACATTTTCGAATTTTTGCTAAAATGTGAGTTTTTTTGCGAAATTTTGTATAATTTTGAATTCCAGCAAATCTCGAAAAAAATCAGAATACAAATATGAATCAGACGAAAAATATTAACTGTTTGAGCGAGTGCGATAAAATTTACTACTCAAAATCGATTTTCAGAACGTTTTTAACAGTATAAAGTGACTTAAGAGCTGTCTAAATATGAAAAATGGGAATCATTCGAATTTTTAGAAAATGTCCTTGTTCTCGTTATGCTTTGAAATTTGGATTTTCAGAAAAAATAGAAAGAATGTGCAGTCTCAACAACATATAATTTTTTTCGAAAATACAAGATTTTTCGCGATTGAAAAATTGACAACATTTTGAAAAATAGCACATTTTTTTAGTTTTTGCCAAAATAAGCTACGAAATGAAAATTTTGATAGAACCAACTTTTTCTTTGAGTTCGTCCTCGTTTATGTCATAGAATTTTTCGACTTCCATTTGCAAATTGATGAAGTTCGCGATGTCAGTTTTCTGGTCCGTCAATTCTTCCATTTCTTTTGTCAAAGTTGAGCATTTTTCTTCCAGAGCCATCAATTTGGTTTTTAGCTCTGCTTCTTGGGCGTGAATTTCGTTTTCTTTCTCGAGGGCTAATTTCATCAATTGGGAGTGAAGAGATTCAACTTCGATTTGGTATTTCTCTTCCCGGCTTTCGAGTACTTGTTTTTGTAGTTTTGCCTGGAAATTATTGTATGTTAATATTTTATATGATAATTATATTTATGTAGAATTTAATTTTATATTTTATATATTAATTTTGTAATATGTATGAATATTATTACTTTAATCATAGCTGTCGTCTTTACCTCACATCAATGAAATGATAATATCGAAAAAAAAAACCGTGAATTGTAAGGTCATAGCCAAGATTTTGATGAGGGAGGGACATTTTATTTTCGATACATTTTTATAAATTTCTCAAAGAAATTTTGGAATTTCGGGAAGTGCTCTAAATTTCATAATTTCGAGAATTATTCCTATTATAACAAAATCATTGATTTAAAATTTGAAAATTACAGTTACAAAATATAAACAAATATAATTTTTGGAGCAGAGATGAAATTGTTCCAAGTTTCTTTTAAGCCTCGAAATTTTTCGGATTTTCGAACATTTTTACGATGTTTAGAATTTTAAAAATTGTGGTACATACGTAAGAATTTATGACTTTTTTTGGAAAATTTTTTGCAAAATGAACATTTTTTCGAAGCTTATTGAATTTATCAAAAAGATTTGTATTTTTGGATAATAAGATGTTTTTATTACCTACATACTGAAAATTTCTTGAATTTAGAAAGATTTTACGAATTTTGAAAATTTCTGGAAAATTTTCGATGATCACGATAAACTTTTGTGAGTTTATCACATTAGAAGAAAATCATTTACAGTAATAGAAATTATTGTGTCGATTTTCTTAAAATTCATGAAATTGAAGTGAAAGTGAAAACATATAATCAAGTTTCAGAATTCCGGGAATTTCAGTGTTTTTAAAAATAGACATGATCTCAGATTCTCCAGGTTTTAAATATTTTAACGATTTTATAGAATTTATGTAAAATTTTTCAACATATTTGGCAGATTTTCGGGAATGAATGAGAATTTTCGAGAATTAATGACAATTTTCGGGAATTTAAGACGATTTTCGGAAATTCAAGATAATTTTCGTAAATTTAGGATATTTTCGGAAATTGATGGAAATTTCCGGAAATTGAAGATAATTCAAGACAATTTTTGGGAATTCGTGATAATTTTCGGGAAATTAAGATAATTTTCGGAATTTTATGATATTTCTCGGAAACTGATGAGAATGTTTGAGAATGTATAACAGTTTTTGGAAATGTAAGACAAATTTCGAAAATTTATGATAACTTTTGGAAATTTATGATAATTTTCGGGAATGCATAACAGTGTTTGTAAATTTGAGATCATTTCCGGGAATTTATGATAATTTTCATAAATTTAAGATAATTTTCGAGAATTTATCATAACTTTTGGAAATGTATGATAATTTACAGAAATTAAACATGAATTTATGGAAACGAATCATCAGAAATAAAATTTCACACCATCGCTTCGATGTCTCTCCTATGCTGTTCCTCGGCATTCAAATCTCTTTGAGCTTGTTCCTCAAGAAGCTTCTTCAACGACTGCATTTCAATCTTCATTCTTTGTATTTGCTCCTCATTTTCTTCAATGGTTCTACTCTTGTTCTCGCATTCCACTTTAAGGTCCGAAATTTCATTCTGAACATCGTACTGATTGTGAGCTTTTTTCGGAGATTTCGAAGACGCTTTCGGAAACGCTTTCACTATAGCTCGTTTTGTCCTTACTTGTATTGGCTAAGGAACGAGAAAAAAAAGTATTTTCAAATGAAATGAAATTAAATCGAAGCAAAATGTGACATTGGACTATTTTTCTATGATTCCAAAAAAAAAACAGCAATTTTTCCGATGTTTTTCGTGTACAAAAAGTTATCGATATTTTACGAGTAGGAAAAGTATTTTTTTTTACTTTTTTCTTCTACGAGTGGGAAAAAACTGTTCTTTTTACGCAAGTGAAAAAATTGGTCTTTTTTCTCGCGAAAAACACGCATTTTCTCGAGAATCATAGAAAAAACGTAATGTGTGGACGAAAAGTTGTAAAATTTACAGTTTTGAATTTGGTTGTAGACGTGAAACTGTGGGGTTTGCTGGAAGTCGAAGCATGACTTTCAGCATTGCTGCACACGCTTTTGGTGTCCGGGAATCGCTCGGTTTTTTCCAAAATATGACCGCCTTTGATTTTGCTCTCGAACTTTGGGTCGTACGCACCTGGTGGCGGAGCTTCACCTGAAAATTGACATCGTTTTTTTTTGTTTTTTTTTTTAAGAAATCGCATTTTTCACAATTTTCGTAATTTTATTTGCGAAGAGATTAAATTTGGAAAATGTATCATTTTTAAGTACTGAAAATGTAAAACCGTTCGAAATCCGACATTTTGTTCGAGTTCCAACTTCTATAACATTCCGAAATTTACGAATAAATCGAATTGTGGGAACTCCAAACTCGAATTTCAAAATTTTATAATTTTATAATATTATAATATTGGCACATTTTTACAAATTGTACAGTAACTTTCATAATTTCGTTAACTTCCTGGTGATTTCGACGATTTTTAACTTTTTTTTTTTAATTTCTTTAGAAACAGAAAAAAATGTTATGCGACTTCATTTGGATTTTTTATTATATTAATAAAGATATTTAATATAATTTAATAATTTTGATTATAATTAGACGATTTTTAACTTTTTTTTAAATTTCTTTAGAAACAGAAAAAATTTTTATGCGACTTTATTTGGATTTTTTTTTTTATACTAATAAAGATATTATTCAATGATGAACGAAAAGTTCTTTATGTATAGTTTTTCGAAGATTAAATGAATTTCAGAAAAATTTCAAAAAATCATTCACTGTCTCGAAAAATCTCCGTAATTTCTGGAAGTTTTCGAAAATCGCGGTCTATGATCGACTATTTTTTAATTAGTGATGATACTTCGAAAATTAAAAAAAAATATCTCTGATACGATGAAATAAATTCGGAAGTTTCGAATTCAGAGAAAATTAATAATTCATTTCGCATGTAGAAAAAGTTTAGAATCGTTTCTGAATTACGATGTTTCAATTTCACATACAGTACACTCAAACTCAAATTCTTTAAAATTTTCGGACATACATTTCATATTTACTGAATTTAAAAAATTTTTCATACCTAAATCCAGTAAACCTGAAGTCTCTCGAAATTGACGAATTTTTATGTTTTTTTAATTTCGACATTGCAAAATGTGCAAACTTTAAAATGTATTGTAGACACTCTAAACTCGAATTCCAAATTTTTCTCATTTCTAAACTGTTTAGTTTTTGTTTTTGTTTTTGTTTTTTTTTTTTCTTGTAACTTTACAGTAATTCAGACAATTTCGTGCAATCAGTGCAAACTGCGATAATTTATGATTAATGGTATTGCTTTAAAAATTGGCCTGTTTTGTGCAACTCTTAATGAATTTGTAATGAATCATCAACGAATGAATTTATAAATATTTATATAAAATGAATTTTTCATTGATTAATATCTATTTTTTCTGCATACTTTTGCTAATATTTAATGTATTTTCTAAGGGGGCCCCGTGGTGTTGGGTCACTCGCGATCGCCGTTTGATCGTAAAAGTCAAGCGGCGGTGACTCATTCGAGTTCTTGGATGGGTGACCGCTTAGCGATTCTCGAGTGGAGCAAAAACACGGTGGCTTTTAGGACGAAAATCGAATCCTCCTGTTGATGGTGTG
>JAPYZK010002811.1:0-24530 GCA_030522785.1 Platygaster equestris | reverse complement strand
GCCTCCAAAAAGTTTTTAAATTTCTTTTGAAACGAAATTTAAGCTAGATCCTCATAAACTGATGAAAAATAGTGTATATACATTATCAAAATGATCCAAAAAAGGTTAGAAAAATTTAAAAATGTTGAAAAAAATTTTTATACACAAAATTTTTATTATAAAACTTTTATGAAACCACTTTATAAAAAATGCAAATTTTATAAAACTTTAATAAAACCGACTTTATAAAAATTTTTATAAACAATTTTTTAAAGGTTTTTATAAAAACTAGAATCACTAGGCAATTCATAAGCTGTTTTGATAAATTTCTGATTACTTAATTTTCAGTGCCGAAAAATTAAATTTTGGAATCCTCCAACAACCGAAAAAAATTTGGAGGTACCCAAGTCGTCAAATTGTAAAACTATAACATATTATAGGCTACAAATTTTATCCAATTATTGACAGTTTTTTCATCCTCACTATGGATAACCACAAAATAGATAAATTACCCGAAATCATTACGAATTCAGCTCTGAGGTCTCCATCAGCGACCCACGTCATGTAAAATCGGTTTAGGAAATATATATTTTCGCGTATAAATTCGATCACAAATCATTCCGAGCCGCGGCGCGTGAATATTGAATCGCGAAAACCTCACGGAATATAAAGCGCGCGGATAATTCGCGTCGAACTGTTCAAACACGTCATGTTTGTAATTAACCAATGCTGGGAGCCTGCGATCAATCACTTTCCAAAATACCTGACGAACGGCCGCGCTTTTATGACCACACATATATTTTCATTTTGCCTCCCGATAGCCAACATCCCGTCCTTTGGGGGAAGGAAAAATATACACGGCTCCAAGAAAATCCCCCGACATCTGGCTTCTGCACACGGCAAAGCTGTCGGGCTAATTTCGCGAAATGGAAAAAAATTGGGCGATCAATCTGGAAAATGTGGCAACTTGCGTTAATACGCTTTTGTAATAACATCTTCATCTCGTCGGGTAAACGTGGGAGGGACAGTCACGTGCGAAAAGTTTCCATGCGCTAAATTCGATTCTGGTATGTTATATCGAGGGTAGATTTTCGATTATAATGGTTGAGAAAATTATTCGGGTCATGGGGTAACAGACTCATGACCCGAGTAAAAAATCGGCCATCCAATTGGAAACATCTTCGATTTTGGAAATTTGAAAATTGAGGTGTCCATAGAGATTTGAGCACCCTATTTTCCGTATTCAGTTGGTATTTGCACATTGACGGGTTATATCCGAAGAAACGTAATTTACAAATTTTACCTGTCGACTTTTGGAAATGCTAGTATATCTGAGTATGTAGAGATCAGGATTGGCATACCTGTAACACACAAATAAACGAACGTGGAGTACTAATTTATATTGTACGAATTATTGGGTGTAAAATGGTTTCATAAAAAATATTTCGAGTAATTGTGAGATTAATTTTATCGATAATCTTATTCATTTATAGATATTCATACATTTGGGTTCTAACTCTGAAGAGCCAATGAAAAATAGCGGAATGTTTCGAAATAGTACCTAATTTCAAAAATAATTGCACAGCACTTCTAGGAGCTATTTCCACATTGTGATGTTTGCATTCCAATATTGTGAGCACACGTTCGGTGAAAGATTTGGAATCGGATGGACATTCCATTGCACATATTTTTGGAAACATGAAAGTTATAATTATGAATTTGACGTTCACGTGAGCTTGATGTAAGTGAATCGAAAATAGACGAGTCAATAAAACAATTGGACTGTGAAAAAAAATGTTACAGCATTTTTTTTTCTTCGTCATATAAATCAATGTAGATTTCGTAATATTTTTTTAAAATTCTTGATAACTGACATCAACACTGAAAATTTTGAATTAAATTCACATCATTTTTCTCGTTGATTTTACATTTTACAGTTTACAGTTTTTTTGAACTTATTACGAATTTATATTGTTAACAATTTTTCAAAAACTAGTTCGACAATGCAAAAAAAAATCACACCAGAATCTTATAGTGCAAAATGCACATTATTAGTCCATATATTCGTGCTAAGGTTAAAAGGCCTCGGAGATTCAATTTGAAACACTTCCATCACGATTATAATGGCATGCTACAACTAAACGTTCTTCTGCACACTGTGATAGTATCCACTCATCATCTTCCATTGTGTCAAAGTGGATTCATAGCAAGCATCAGAGATGCTACATGTGCACGAGAATTAGGAACGATGGGCTTTCGCAAGACTAGAAGACGAATCTAATTTGTTGAGATAATGCATTTCACCTTCCACTTATTACCAGAATTATTCATCGAAAGTGTAAAATGGAGTATTTGAGAACTTGTGATGGGATTTTTTTATTAACAGTGGCAGATATAGGAATTTAGTAAAAGGTCTAGAGGGGTGTTCCCATATTAGAAAAATTAATAAATTATAGAAAAATTATGATACATTAACCAATACGTAGCTCTAAATTAATCTATTTCCATTTTATCAACACTCAGTCCATAGATAACTAAAAAAACTCCGCACTGAAACACTACACCTAATACGAATATTCCGAGTGACTTATCGTATTTTTGTTTTGGGCATATCATTCATAGCTTATCAACTTATCATCAGTCTGTAAATACCCGTTCGACTTCGACGTGGAGATTATTCGTCCCAGAAATGTCTACGCAGCCTCATTTCATCAGTGTGATTTTTTAGTATATTGAATTGTGTCACACACAAGGTATGGAAGTTTCTTCATTAAACATCATTTTTCCGATTAATTCGTGATAAAATTTACCATGAAATCACGTTCGATGTGAATTATTTGTTCTTTGCTAAAAACTTGTGCTCAACGAAAGGTCAACCTTGACAATCAAAACTTGCTTACTGATTTTATAGATTATATTATAAAAGATGAACTTTGTCGAAAATCATCAGTGATAAGACGTGTCCATTCATTTTCCCAGTCAATTCTTTTTTGTTTATTTTATATGAACTATTGCTCATATATTCGTATTACGAATATTTATTATTACGAATAGTAAGTTTACGAGTTTAGTTTATTACGAATTATTCGTAATAAGTTACTCACGTTTTTCATTAATTTATATATTATTTATCATCTCTTAACCACCTAAACTAACCACCTTTTATAAAAAGTATACGATTTGAACGAATAACATCATTTTTGTGTACTTTACTTTTTATATCTAATAGTTCAGTGTTATCGAAAGAATGTTCTTATACTAAATTTTAATAACGTACTTATAGCTCGCAGACGTCCTTACCGAAAAATACATCTATGAACTAGTCAAAGATAAGAAAAATTCATCCTTTGGCATTGAACCATTTGAAAAAATGGCTATCGCTACAACTGGATTTTTGATGATGTTGACTGCTTTTTTTGTCGGAGTCATGGCATATAATCAGGAGGAGAGTAAGTTTAGATGACGGAATCGATGTATGTATAAAATTGAACAAATTAATAGAAAAATGTTAGAATTGATCATAAAAGGTTTTCATATAAATTGTGCATGTTATAGACATTTTTTCGATATCGTTTTTTCATATTCTCCTTTTTTCTGAAGTTCTAATTATTCATAATTTTGCAGGTGGGACGTTTACTTTTTTGTGGAATTTTCAATGTTTTAATATAGAATATTTTCAATTCTTTTTCAGCTATCTGTCAACACATTAATTGTCTCCTCTCATGCATCAAACAAGGATACATACAAGGCGAATGCTCTGATGGATGGCGTGGCCAATGCGAATGTTTTTGACGGTACATTTATTAATGGATAATCGAAAACGTCATTGTATATTTTCGGTGAACTGACCTATTATAATATTGTGATCATTTCATACAATTGTCATCAATGGTCTTTTTGATGTAAATTGACTAGGATTGGAAAAATTTTTTAAAAATCTATGTGTTTTTCCCAATTTCTCGTCCCGGCTTTCACAATCCGATAACAATGCTCGGATTTGATTACTTGAAAAAAATATCCCTGAATTAAAAAAAATGCGTAAGTATTATTACACTCAATCAACTATATTTCAGATGTTCGTTATTTAATTTCAACGAAATTCGTCATTAAAAAAAATCTTTCTCCTATGATCATTCAGACAGAAAATGTCCAATTAAACGCTACGAGAATCAAATGCTTTATTTTCGTTCATTTCGTTATTTCCATTAACTATAAACACTAGAAAACTTTCCTCAACGACCAATCCCTAATCAATTCGCAATTTTCCGACTAACATTAAAAGAACAATATATTTTTCCACGTTGTAAATCATTCCTGATTTAAGTGTCTGAGTATTTGCGCAGTTCTATAATAATTAATAATAATTGTGATAAATGGCGTATTACTCAATCATTCAATTAACAAAAAAAAAGTTAAGGCGCCATTAAATCACATCGATGCGCAGTAAGTGTACACGCAAATTGACTCGCGGTGCGATATTGAACGTAATAAGTCTCTGAAGAAACAGTTCGACAAAAAACCGGACTGAATAAACATCAACTCTGATTCACAAATTGTTCAAGACACGATGGCTAACATTGGATGTGTACTCTTGATGGCGTTTCTGGTATTTTGCTTTTACGAAACTGTGACGTCTTCCCCTTTAACTACACGTTAGTTGAAATCGATATAATATATGTAAATAAACCTTGAGTGTGTTAATGGAATATGTGTGTTCTCCAATAATTTTTTAAGAGAAAGTCAGAATTTATCATCCATCTAATCGTTTTTGAAAGTGTTTCACTGCTGATTTGTTTACTGAAAAGCGCTCCAACGTGTAATTATTGCCAATTGAATATTAAGAATTCCGAAATCATGATTTTTTACGAATCACAGAACTGATTTATAACTGATTAGGTACGTGAAAGATTTCAATGATCATTTTTCTATAGGACAAAAAAATTTTCTCCTGGTGGTTTTAAAATAACCTTGTTTTATTAAACAGTCTACATAGTGATTGAAAAGTCAGTATCGAACAAATGAATATATGAATTGATTATTTAAATTATACATTAATGCAAAAAAAAGTGAATGAAACAACCAATACATCGAATAATTATCCAATTAAAATATTGATAAATTCAATAATGAATACATTGATAGACGTATTTAACGGTTGAACAAATTAATCAACAGATTCACGAATTTAGTAAATAAAGAAATTAATATCAATTTCACGACATTTTCCAGGTGACGGATGTGACTATTTGAAATGCAAAGAAAGTTGCAAACTCAATCCGGAAAGTGTGGCGAAATGTATTTTCAACAACGCCACGCAAATCTTCCTTTGCACTTGTCTTTGGTATGCTATCAGATTTTTTAATCATCAACGAATACTACGGAAAATACCCATAATTCTAATCGGACGAATTAATTTTTTTCAGGGAACAGAGGATCGTATTGAATGTACTACAGCCATATAAGCCATGGTACACTAATATTACAATTCCTGTGTGAATGAAAGGTTATTCATTTCGTGGCGTGAAAAAACGTCTTTGCAGTTCTGTATTATTGAACACTTATACAATGTATACTTTTTTATGGAACTCGTACGATTCTATGTATCAAAATGAATAAACAGACATTAAAAAAATGCGTGAATGAGTCTTATTTCTTGAAAATAGCTTCCATTTTAACACAATGTTTTGAAGAATTCGAATTTATATGGTCGAGGCAAATGGATGCCTCGACCATACAAATAGTAACATTTGCGCCAATCATTTCTATGATTAGTGCAACAATATCCAAGATGTCTGCCCACCATTGACTATAATGTGACAACAGATACTTCTATACATTTACCTTCAACAAGATCACAGTTATTACAGTTTGGTTGCACCAACCATAAATGTGGTGAGCGCAAATGTCATTATTTCTATGTTTATGGCAACCATGATGTTTTTTCCGTGATATAATATATATTCTTGTACTTGCTCCAATATCTCGCACGATCTATAGATCGCATACATGTATACATCTACACATAGTATACTGCAGACATTATGAAATCCACTGCATCCTCTAAAATCTACAGCCGATCAAACTAGACCCAATCCCATTCCCACAAAATCGATTCAAGAAACGCAAGACACTCACTATCACATTTACGATTATTGCGAAGAAACCCCCATGAATAAGCACAAATACTGGTTGCCCAAATGAGACCCCAAACGTTTTTTCATGGCAATTATTTCCGTCCGAAGGGGGCGCAGGGGCGAAAATAACGAGGATGTTGGTTTTTGAAATTCCATTCACGCTCCTCGGAAAGAAAGCGGAGGCCGCGATGAGTGAAGGCGAAGAAGGGGAGCGGAAACCCCGCCGAGGGTGCAATTAACCCGAAGGTCAGTCATCAAGCATTGAAGACGTGGCTCAGGAATTCAGCGCGGGGCACGCCGACGCCCCCGCCTCCATTATCTCCAGCTTTAACCCCAACTAAGGTGTTAATCTCCCTGGGAGAGCCGGCTCTTTCTCCTGTCCCGTCTTTTCCGGGGCTTTTATCCTTCGCGTTTTTCACGAGTATGCATGGTTTTCAGGAAACCGTCAATTTTGTGCCATACGAGGAACAGAAATGGCATCTTCGTTCAAACCAAATTCATATCTGTTCAAACCCTCCATTGTTTCACTTCTGGCTTGAACTTGCCGAATTCACATTCGAAATATCTTTAATAGAAAATATATGGATATAAAATATCTTTATACATATAATTCAATTTATCTTGGGCATAAAAAATGGCCAGGTAGGTCGTTTACTGATGCATGTGCGAATGAAACCTATGAGAGTAAACGCGTGCCTTGTCAAGAGAAGCGCGAAAGAGCCCGAGACGAATCTTACGTGAAATTCGAAAGCGTGAAATCACGTTACGAGCTTAAAGGATTAGCAGAATGAAAATAACGTAGCTACCGACGTCGCTCGGACCTAACGGGCCTTTCCTTCATTTTTTTCTTTTTTTAATCGCACCGAGGGAGTGAGAGGAGGTAAAGAGGAAAATGAATTACATTTTTCATCAATTCGTACTCTTTTACTGGGCTTATTTATTCGCTCTCTCGTGTACCGTCCTTGTGAGACTACGGAAATTTTAATAACTTTTCATGGATCAAGCTCGTGAGGGTTTGGTCTTGTTTAGGATGTGTTTTTGCGGGTTTGGCGTTGATTATGATAAATGCATGTTATGGACGTGAGAACATTGCCTTTCTTCTAGTTATTTGAGGAAAAAATAGATGATAAATAAATTATGAAATTGCAAATTTTTCAAAAATTGCAAAGTTTCTAGTCTTATCATCATTTACACAATATTTTGGACGAATTTACAAAAATTGACCATAATTTGCGAAAACTGTGGCACTTGTTCGAAAATTTAATGAATTTTACAGAATGTCGAGCAGTTCTCAATATTTTTGAGTTATTCTGTCAATTTTTGTAAATTCGAGATAATTACTGTCATAGTTTCGATCTTTTTCCTCGAACTCAAATTCAAATAAAAACGTTCGAAAATTCCCATAATACGACGTCTAATTTAAACAAATTAAAATATTGCATGATTCAGAATAACACTCAGACGTTCGAAATATTTGTCGAATTTTTCAAAAATTATTATAAATTTTCACAGATTCCTCAGAATTTGAAACAATTTCAGTAATAAATTAAAAAATTTTCCTCATTCTCAAAAAAAAATTAATTAATGTGAGAAAACATTGTATACACAAAATCCATTTGATGTTTCTCCACCTTGATAAACTGCAAAAAAAATGATTCTATCTAAAAATGTCGACGAAAAAACTTTTCTCGGATCATCAAGGAAGTGGAACTTCCCCCATGAATCCGACACTGGATTATACACCAGAACCCACCCCGAAGTACACGATCCGATCGAAAAAAAAAAATGCAAAACGGAATCATCGGACGTGCCCAAGACACAGAAAACGACGCAAATCGCCCACAGCCAGTTGAGTGAAAGATTACATTCGGGAAAGCGGAAATTTACGAGCCGATAAATTATCTCGCTATGCCTATATAGCCGCAGTCCGCGAAATGCTAACGAGGCGTAATACCACCTCGTCGAGGTATCACTCCGCGTTAATGAGAATACTTGCTTAAGCTAAATACGAATCATTGGCGGATCGCCTCTAATTCCTAATTCCGACTTCTGCTCCCCCAAGAAATCATCCTTTAATGGACTCGTCTTCGCCGAACACACGCGTGAATTATTTCCCCGCTCGATTAGTAATTCGATACCCGAAAGCCTGTAATTTCGCTTCGGCTTAATCCTTTCACAATTTCGACATTCGCGTTTGAAGACGACTTAAAGAGGCGCTGATCAATGGGATCTCTTCAGAGTTTGTAAATAACCAATTTCCATTCATGAATCGAGTTATTGGCGGTTATCGTGTTCGGGGATTATTTGCCCGAAAAAAGAAGCTGTTCATGGGTGATTTATTGTAGCTGTCGTGGAGCATGAGGATTTGTTTGCATAGTGGTGGAGAGAATCGACACTTTGCATTAAAAAAGAAAAGGAATGTACGGGTCTTAACGTAATTGGGTAATAGATGGCTTGGAACTGGGAAAATACACTTTCTATTTGTATTATCCAAAAAATAAAACATTATTCGAAATTTTCGATCTGAAAGACACACCCCTCCCTGCTCTGACTTTGACAAACGCACGCATCACCATAAAAGACCCCATAAATATCAAAAATAACGAAGAGCTCAACTATATAGAATCAAGACACATGCCCTGGAACAAGAAGAATCTGAACCATAAGTTAAATGACGTGGAATTACAAATTGCCCCACGTTATTTTCCAAAAGACTGACTCCACGAAATTCGAATCAGAATTGCGATAATAAACTCGACGGTCGCGCCTCCTCCCTCGTTTCATCCAACTTTTTTCTTGCGAAAAGCTTGACGGAAATGTTAATTAACATGTCCGTGATTAAGATACATGCATTTTTCTCGCAATTAATTTATTCACGGAGTCATGATTTATGCGCGAATTATCGAATGAGCATAATTTATGTTTTAGTCTCTTCCCTCGTGATCTATTTAGGTAAAGCATGTCGTTAAACCGGTCGCGATGCGCCGAAGAACTAGCGGATAAAAATGCTTTCGGGTGCATTTTAAAATGGGGGAGAATATTACGCGTGGGAGGAGGTTGGAACCCACCCTAAAAATGTGATGTTCATTGATAATATATACAATATTCGTCGGGTTTTTCAGTGATTTTAAATATGATATGAGAGTTTTCAGAAGTTTGAAACTCTCTCAGGTTAAATCAGCGGAATTTTTCACTAATCTAATGAGAAGAGATAGAATTAGAATAGAATATTAAGTGGATATTCCGCTGTAAGAATGAGTTCGGTTTTCAACTAGTTCAATTGGTAACAATAATGAATTCACTGCAAATATTATAAAATAAATAACCTTTTACGAGGTAAAATTTATGAAATTATAAAATTCATAGTTTAAACAACTTTTATACAATTTTCTCTGCACATTCAGAAAAAAAATTATTGGAAAAATTTTACCAATTTCTAAGTCAAAATTCGCTAATCTAATGAGTAGAAATTTACTGATCTTATCAGTGAATATCTAAGAAATTTAATGAATAGTAATTCACTAGTATATAAGTGACTACTCCAATTAGTAATTTTTCACTTATTAGTACTTGCTCACTTTTCTTTCTTTTAATTAGTGATTTTTGGCTAATAATTGGTAACTTTCTAATAATTTTCTAATAATTTGGTAAATTTTCTTTACGTATTCAAACTTTTACATCCCTTCGAGGTATTTTTAATGATTCCGACACTGTTTTTGTTCATTTAAATGTCACCCGAAAAACCCCATTATTCAAATCCTAGATACGCCACTGATTAATAATTTATGTCTCTCGGAAGCGCACACAAACTTGCTCTGAAATTGCTTTCATCCTTCCGCAACATCCTAAAAACAACAATCTCGAAATTAACTCGCGACCCGTCGTATTATTTGCACTGGGAAAAAATGAGCGCACCTCTCTTACAGCGTTCATAAATCATAATTGAAATTCATGCTCCCCCTTTATTACCTCGTTCTTCCCCGGCGCTCAAAAAACACGGATGTATATAAGGTGCAGAATATAATGCTCGTATTTCCTTTGAAGCGAGGTGTGTTTTTGCGCGAAAAGATTTCATTTTGTTCACTCGAATTCGCGATCAGTCCTCATATCAAATTCGAGAACTAGTTTCTCCAACAATCAACCAAAAATACGAAAATGCGATTTCCCTAGACTACAGATTTCGTAAAAATTTACAAAACCTGAAACACATCTATTTTCTTTTCGAGAACTTCAGACAATCATTCAAAATAGTTCCAAACTTCTAGAAACCTCAGAATTACAGGGAACCTTCGAAAATTTTATAGCAAAATCAAAAAATCACTCTTATTTGAGACAAAATTCAACTCCTATCTTAACGTAACTACCTCGACGACCCCTCCCTCCCCCCGGGCTTCTGGGGCGTTAAGTTAATTATTTTCCATCGACCTCTAACAAAAAAAGAACAAAACGGACGAACCAAGGAAAGTAACGCGTACCGCATTATCCCGGCCTGAAATATTCATGAAAATGGCATGCTAATTGTTCGGTGCTGCCGCGGCGAGCTATAATCCGTAAATCATACCCCAATCAAATCATCGTCGGAAGTCCCGCTTCACACCTCTCGCACACGTCAGTGTTTGCGCATATCCCAGTGCCCGCGGAGTGACTATTCAGCATGTCTTTGCCGCCGCCGACCCTCCGTTAATTGGCAATGCGAATGATCAATGTGTAACGCTATTCGGACGCGTTACGTATCAAGCGACGTATGAATTGAGCTCTCAGCACTCGCTCACCCACGCGTAGACGCGAAATGCGCTTTCACTGGATCAAAAGAAATTTCCGTACGCGTTATTAATTCAGTCGACTCCTTCATATGTCGGATTTGATTTTTCCGTTTTTCGGGGAAGTTTGTATGCGTCCGGAAACGTCGGAAATGGAACATATTTCGATACGAGCTATTTGGGAACCGTTTTGCTTTCCCATGTTTCAGTTTGACAAGATTTGGATAAAGCTTAAAAACTTTCGAGACTCGTTCGTACGCCGACCTCCACAAAATCCGACGTTGCAATGTGTTGAGTAAGATGTGGAAAATTCGTTGCATGTAATGCCTCGAAGATTTGTAGTAAATTTTGAAGGATGTGTCATATGAGAAATTTGAACAGAAGGATAAAGTGATAATGTTCGCCTAAACTCGCTGATTGAACCTTGTGCAGAGATGAAATCAAATACTCATTTCCTCTAACAAATATTCACAAACGCATTTAATGTTCGTTTCGAGCAACCTGCGGCGTTATCTCAATATCAGGGAATCGAAAACAGAAACAGTGTTTAAGGCACAGTTAGTTCAAAGTGTGGTATTACATCCGAGATGATAACACAGCAGCTCACTGGCTTCGGCGATCCTGCTTATCAGTTTCGATTTCGCGGAAAATCGTGCTTCTGCAACTGATATCGATCACTCGTCGGGTTGCACTCATATCGATTTTGCGCAGTAAACAATCACGTGAAATTGAAGTTGACTTGGAGGGAAGCAATTAATACTCGAAAAATAGACGAACACATTGAAAAAATGAAAAATACGACCTATAAGGTAAATTGCAAGTTACTCAAAGTTATCAGCCATTTTCTGACCTTTTTTTTGTCTGAACTGATCGAAAAAATGTGTTTTGAATAATTTTTTAATCACCACACGAATGGACCAAGCAGAAAACTCGACAAAAGATCTCGTCAATGACTCCGAGCAGGGACGGATCCAGAAAAATATTTCGGGGTGGGTTTTCAAAATCTTTATGTACATCATATTGATGTTTTCAATATTTATTAAATGAGTTATCAGGATCTATGGGCTAAATTGCATGTCATTTTTCAATTTTTCTACCAATCTTCGATTATCACTACTGAGTGAACTACAGTTAATTCTGGATCAAGTAGAGTTAATTTTACAAAAATCTGGAAACTTTGAACTATCTACTGCAAATTTCAACATCAAACTTTGAACTTGAAATTTGAATATCAAACTTGAAATTTCGAAATCGAACATCGAACTTGAAGCTCGATATTTCGACTTGAAGCTCGAAACTTCAGATTTTAACATCGGATTTGAACACAAATATCAAACTTGAATGTTGAATTCAAAACTTTATACCCTTTGAATTTTTAACTTCAAAATTTGAATATATGGACCTCGATCATCCTATTTCAACTTTGAACTCCGAACGTTGAATTTGAGGTTCAAACTTTTACTTTAAGCTTCAAACTTCCATTTTTAAATATAGATCTCGAATTTGAACGTTCAACTCCAAATTTTGACTTTAAACTTTGAGTATAAACTTTGAACTTCGTATTTAAACATTAACTTTAGACTTCGAATTTTAAAATTAAATTGTAAATTTAAACTTCAAACTCCAGACTTCACATTTTTATTTAAAACTCCAACATTTGGATTTAAACTGTAATCTCCGAACCTACACATCCAGCATCGAATTTGAACTTTGAACTTTAATTTTCACATTTGAATTCTAAAATTTAAATCCAAACCGTATGAAACATTAAATTGTAGAACTTCAAACACCAAACTTTGACTTTGAACTGAAAACTTCTGTTCTAAACTCCAGATTCCTCATTAAAACTCCAAATTTTAAATCCAAACTTCAAACTTTGAGTATAAACTTCATGTTTAAACTTACAAATATGAACTGCGAATTCAAATCTTATCCTCCAAACTTCACATTCAAACGTGAAACTCGAAACTTTGAATTTGAACTGTCAACTTCAATTATGAACTTGAAATATCAAATGTGAACATGTTGAACTTATTTCAAATTCCAACTTTGAACTTTGAATTAGAACTGTCCACTTTAAATTATGACATTAAATCCAACTTTGGAACTCCTAACTTCAAATTCAAACCTCAAACTTCAAATTTAAATATTGTACTCCAAATTTTGAACCTAGGTTTTAAAGTTCTCACTACAATTCTGAGCCACAAATATCTAACTTCAAAATTAAAATGTGAACCCTCCTGAACTTTCAGGGAGGGTTTGAACACTCTAACCCCCCCCCCCCCCCCCCCCCCCCCCCCCCCCCCCACACTGGATCCGCCACTGACTCCGAGTGAACGTCGAATTTCAAAAAATGGTTTGAAAGCATTTTTTCGATGATCCCCACACCGTTGGACACCCTCGCGACAACAATTTGTCGAAAGATGTATCCCCGCGGTTGGTCTCCCCATTTCCGAAACAGGCCGTAGAAAAAGCGGGTCAGTCGCGATCGACTGCGAGTTATGGCTTTCATTAAGCGAACAATGAAGGCGATTTGTAGAGTGTCGTGTTTGAGTCGCCCGTTACCGATGCACCGGCGTGGTAGCCGCGCGCGAGTTTCATTGATGTGCCGTGATTTAGTGACGGGTGCGAGGGGATTCTTTCTCAGATCGGGTTTCATGACTGCGTGGGCCGTGCACGCACCGCGCTCAAGAATTAAAGAGAAGCTCGCAGGTGTATTATCAACAACGGGGCCGAGTATAAATTCCTCCAGACTCTGTCAAATTGCACCGGCATTACGGGGAAGAAAAATAGGAACGAGTCGCGAAGTTCTACGATGTTTGGAGGAAGAGAAAATATAATTCTCTGATTTTTCAATCAACATACAGTTTTGAATTTTCTCAATAGGAGTTAAATTTGAGTTCTATACATTTTTGTTACATATTTCTGTTTTTTGGGACACTAAATTGGTCATTTTCATGATGGAATACATTTTTTCGATTTATCCATTCAATTTTTAGCAGTTAAATGTTTTTTCTCGTAAAAAACATTTAATTGCTAAAAATTGAATGGGTAAATCGAAAAAATCAATTCCATCGATTGTAAATTGGTGATGTTAAATTGACGTAAAAATTCAAAAAACTGAATTTTTACATTCCGAAACGAGCTCACAATAAACCGTCACAACGAACTCAATGAAGCTCCATTGACAGATCTGACATCAGAATCTGGCTCGGATTCCAGCCCCGGAATACCTGTGGATTTGAAACGCAATTTTGCATTCGAAACAATCCCAGGTAATAATCTGACGTCAGCTATTCCGGGAACTCGGAAAATCGAATCGCGTTTGAATCGCGCAACAAATCTTCCCACCGCGGCTTTCAGCGTATCGGAATTTATTAATTGCGCAAAAAATCCACGCATTCTCAACGCAACGCGCGTCCCGATGCTTGATGCGTTGTTGACAAGCGCGACATTCTTGGGTACTTGAGCAGGAAAATTAAGTAACCAATGGAACAAATTAACTTGTTCCACTCGTGGACGCTGCGAATAAGTAATTCGCTGTCATTTGCTCGAGAGAGAGAGATGAATATGCATGCATCTGGCGATGCTTCGGTTTCTTGCTGCGAAGCATTCGCGCGCATGAGCGCCGTTTAAAACAATTGGCGCTTTCTCGCGTTTTCGCGTCGTCTGGCGAGGATTTATCGGGCCTTGGATTCATTGAACCATTATTCATCCGAATTATCGTTAACGTCAGAAATGAATCAATCGTAAATATTCGTTAAAATTGAAGGACGCCTGGTCAGAAGAGGACAATCCTCAATTTTTCGCAATTTTCGCATTCGGTTAAAGAACCAACAATTTGTTGATTTTTTATATGTTATAAATAATCGGAATTTCCTTTTGGATGAAAATTCGTAAAATTACCTTTGCAATTTTCGCGCAGAATTGGGTACCATTATACAAAGGATTTGACTTCTGCTTACCTGAAACAAAAAAAGGAACAATAATTAACTTTCGATTATTAAGGAGCATGGATAGTAAAATACTGAGTCCAGCAAGATCTGGATTTTCTTCTCGATCTATTGTCAACAATTTCCTCAGAGTATCACAAAGATAAAAAAAGCCACACAAGCATAAATCAAACGTGAAAATATCAACGAGACATCTTTATCGAGTTCTGTATTTTTATGCAGAAGACACGTAAAAACGTACTCCAACAGCGACGACTGATAAATTGCAAAGGGCCAGAAAAAGCTATGGGTAGGAGGGGGGGGGGGGAGGGAGGCATAAAAATGGCGTTTTTTCAGGTCGAATAAAATGAAATTGGCGCATATAAAGCTGGATGGAGTCGAGAAACGCAGAATATCCAATATGTAACACACGCACGCGAAAAAGTGTTCGGCCCAACAAATATTTTAAGGCTTTCATCCGGCGTGTATATGCAAATATAGCGCGTTTGTGCACGCGAAATTGGGTTTTTTTGGTACGATCGGCTCAAACGAGAAAAATCCCATTTTGAACAATCAGAAATTCAACGAATCGATTTTCTGTTACAAAATTTTAACGAGTGTCGGGCACTTTCGGAATTTTTAATACTGAATTTTTTTCAAATCATTCGGTATATACGAGAAATATTTTTCATTAAAAAAAATATCAGTTACGCAAATAAGCAAAAAAACGTGAGCTCAAAAATAAGGATGTCTGTGAATTTGATACTTGAATCGAGAAATTCGACAATTTCGATATTGATCATTTTTTTTTAAATCGGAAATTGTATAATTTTTCTCCCAAGCCACTAAGCTATCACTTTTAAAAATTCACTGATAACTACACCAGATGAAAAAAAAAACCTCACTTATGTATAATAGAAAATTCGGCAAAAAAATCCTCAATTCTTAAGTCCTGCAGTTCTAATTCAACGAGTTTCGTTTTTCAATGTGATAATTAACAGAATTACCGAAAATAATAATAATAACGCCCCTCTCAAAAAATTCCTACAGTTTAGAGCTAGCAGATATTCGACATTCAATTCCCGAAATTCAATCTGCAGATCCCTAGAAGTTTTTATCGTTATATTACTATACACAAAAAAGACGCGATTTACAATTTGGTGATAATTACTGGCTAATCCATTCAATGTGCGAAATTCGCTGTAGTTCAATTAGGCATGGAACGCGCCAGACGTATGACCATAAGCCTATCCAGAATAATAAATATCCTTCATTCGGCTTCACCTTCGGCGCGCTTGATCTTCCCAAAGGCGCTCGTAAAATCATCGCCAGGGACAGTACGATTTGTTGGCCATTTCAAACATTTCGAATTCCGGCCGGAGAAAGAAACACTTGAGAAACAGCGACGTGCCACATGATAATGTTCCTTATCAGGAAACGATCATCTTCGCAACGTCGCTTTTACGGGACCGTCACTGGGCTCGAAATGAAATTGGATTTCAATAACGCGGTTTCTTGAGATTTAAAAGAAAAACCGAAGTTTGATTTTGAAGATTTTGGTTTGCCAAAAATGACTGCTTGTTTTTTCATTGCTTGTGTATTTTTGAATTATCTTTTAAACAATTAAAAAAAAATGGTCATCTTTTTTAGTTTACCCGAAAAATATAGAACAAACTGAAGGATTCACTGCCCCTTAGTTGAATTTCCGTATTTGAAAGAATCTACATGAAGCTCTGCGTTCAGTCAAACGTTTGAAACTGCGAAATCCAGATTTTCGTTCAGTCAAACGTTCGAAACTTCATATTAATATCATACGTTCGGTAATATGAGGGATTTGTGCAATCATCAAATTACACAGAGTTCATTGAAAATTTTGAACATCGGAAATTGTGTTTCCGCAGCAACGACATATTTGTTTATTCGTCGACAGATGGGGAAACTGATGGGTAATTTATGCGACATCATGCCTCGGTTTGTGTGTACTTTCAGTTTTTTTTTTTTCAGTGATTGTGTGGTTTGGATCGATGTGTCAATTATATTACTCAATGTTTGAAAAAGGTGTGTGGTTTAGACGAATTAATTTATGTGAAGCGATCGATTTTTTCGAAAAAAATGTAAATTTCTTCATAAAATCTTCCATTATTTGATTTGAGGATCGATTTCTGTATGTGTATCATTCCCTGTTTTCAAGTCTAATTATTTTGTAAAAAATCAGTTTACGACGATGTACATAGTGGTATTTCCAAGCTAATTCCGTTACGTGTGTATCTGCATGCACGTTTTTCTACTTTCAACGTCTTTACGGTTTTTTCCCTGTTTTCTTGACACATCGATTCCAAACGTCAAATAAACAATTCTTTTTTCTCTAACTCTTTTTCTGATCACGAAGTTCAAGAAAATACCTTCAGAATTTGCATAATACGATTCGCATACATAAAGATTTTCCGAGTTCCACACATTTTTTTAAGATAGTCGCCAGATAAGGTAAAATAAAAATCTTCACAGACACTACTTACTTTCGAAAAAAAAAAAAAATTTGAATCCCATGTCACTTAAGATAAAAGAGAGTGGAAAAGACGATCTCCAAAACTTTATCAATTTTTCTAACTTTCGTAAATTCGAGAGAAAACGTGTTTTGTCGTAAAACATTTTCGGAAATATTCATGGTCTTACGTAAGTTGAAAGAACCATGAAAGTTCATAAAAACCCCTAAAAATTATCCAGAAACTCCATTATTTATAAACATTTTCGTGAACTCTGAAACAATATAGGTTTTACGATATACACTCAATTTGAAACTACTACGATTTTTTGCACAAACAAAAACACAGGACCTCCCAACCAAATACGAAAAGAAGTGCTTTTTCGAACCTTATCCAATCGTCATAGAGCGACCCTCGTATTACTCTATCCACTATTAGTCACGAGAAAATCGTTTCCGAGTTCTCGCAAAGCCCTATTAAATAAATTCCACCGAGTTTAATTTCGCATTCTTGCAAAGTCCTTGAAAGCTTTTATCGTAACCGATGTAAGAGCACCGAGGATAAATTAGCTGTAAGCATAAGGAATAACCGCCGGAACGCAGACAATCGCAAGGGAGAAATTAGCAGACGTGGAAAATCTTTCACCTCGAAGCCCGAGAAAACCTTTTGCCGAAAGTGCGAATTTGTCCTGCGGGTACGTTCAGGTTAGTCGATAAAATCGAGGGATTTTTATAGTAACGCTGAGAAAAAGGGAAGAAGTTTCCGATTTCTGCCACGGAACATTACGTGACGTGAATGTAACCCCCGAAATCGAGACTTGCTTTTTTTCGTACTGGAGATACTGTGATTTATAGTCAATTTTCCGGCTCAATTGCAAGCCAAAAGTAGGGTTTCTTCAAAAATATAAGTCTGGGAGAAACGAGTTCAACAATTTATGGGGAGTGCGAAATCTGTTCGATGTATAAAAATGTTTCGAGAGGTAAAATGATGAAAATGATTAAAATACTATCAATTCTAAACTTTTCGAAATTACTGAAAAAGTCTGGAAACCACACAAATTTTTAAACATCGCAGAAAATCATATGAAAACTCGAAAAATTCAAAATCACCAAGTCATAATCAACTGCTTTCCAACATAATTCAACACGTCAATATTTTTCATCCAACCGTACCAGCGAATCAAAGCAAGTAACATTTCATCTCAGAAAACTCAAGGAGTTCGCGGGCATTAATTCGCCCATGAAAGAACAAAAGCGTCGGCGCAACAAAAAGAATCCGATGGCTCTTTTCATTTTGTTTCAGCGTCGTCCATTATTTCGTTACGCCCGCCAGTGAATCTTTAAATTCGTCCATTATCATCGCTATTAATCATCCGCAAAAAAGCCAATTCAACCGCATCTGTTGTCGAGAAAAATCACGCGAGCTTCGTCACCTCTGTAAATCATTTCGTAAATGGCTTTTTATCTCAATTTGACTTGGATATATCATTTCATTCCGAATCGTCTGTCTCCTCAATAGACCGTAATCACTTGACAAATAACTTCTATATCTTTACGACGCCCTATCGCGAAAAAAATGCCCCGACATTCGCGAGGATTCAAGAAAGCTTTTTCTGGATGAGTTACTGGGGTGTCACAGAAAATCTCAATAGAACTATGAGTTTTTCAATCTTTGGGATCATTCATAAGCGAATTCGATACTTATTTGCTTTTTGAATTACAGAATTTGAAAACTCCAAAACTTCCAAGAATTCTGAAACTTTGAAATATAAAAATTCCGAAATTTCCGAAACTTCTAAATTTCAAAGCTCAGAATTCTTTAAAACTTCAGAACGATCAAAACATTGGAAAACCCAAAATTCCAAAAGTTGCAAATTTTACAATTGTTGAACAATACGGGATTTTATCAATTTTATGAAAAATTCGAAATTCTATAACTTCACAACTTCAAAATACTTCGAAACTCAACATTCAAGCGATTTCACTTCGCAATTCTAAAACTTCAAAAATTTCGAATGGAAAACCATGAACATTCTATAACTCAACAACTCCTGAACTTCAAATCTCTTAAATACTTCAAAATTCTAAAAACTTCCAAAATTTCCGAAGCTTCTAAATTTTTAGAACTTCCAAAGTTTCGAAAGTTTCAAAAGTTCTGAAATTCACAACTTTAAACCTCAACTTTTATATTTACGACGCTCTATCACGAAAAAAAGAGCTTTTTCTGGATAAGTTACTGGGGGGTGACATAAATTCTTAGTAAAATTGTGGGTTATCAAACCTTGGGGGTCACTCATAAGTTAATTTGTTACTTGTTCGTTTGTGTTTTCATGCTCCAAAAGCACGCTTTCCTCTTTATTCTAGAGAATTTCCCGATTTTTGCGACCGTGTTCCTTAAAAATTAGCAGCGAGCGCGGAAAAGGCTGCGAAACAAAGAGCAACCCTCGTCGGTCCTTTAAAATGTCTCATTTAACACGTAGCGCGCCTCTCGCTAATCGCTCTCGCAGCTCTCGACAAGAAACTCGCTAATCTTCTTTTCCCCGTAATTTTGTTGCAATAAATTCCGGGGGCCGGGAATGAACTGCCGGCCAGGATTTATGGTGGACGGAGTTTCGGATGAGAAAGTACGTCATCGGGAATAGCCGGGATGCCAGCAATTGTTGTTAGAAGCGGTTGCGCGTAATAAGTTACACACTTTACCTCCCGAAATCCCTTCGCCAAAGTCACGATCGATATCGAACATTCCGTGACTATCTTCGAATTTACTGTTTGGACGAAGAATTCATCTTCTAGACTTTAGTTTCTGACAGCTTTTGGGAAAAAAACAATCCAGTAAATTCGTGATTACATGAGACGGAATTCCAAATTTTCACGAGCGATGAGATTACGAGTTTTTCTGAGACACGACAAGAAGTTATAGAAATTTTTCCTGCGATCGATTCTGTTTCAAGATCGACTAAAAATATTCGAATAAGCCCCAATGTATCAAAATGTAGAAGTTTTTGAGTTTGAACCGTCACAGAAATTTTTCGAGTCGAGTTTTCAGGGCAGAAATTGTAGAATAATCCCTTTTTTGAACGAGAAAAATTTGTCGAATTATTCATCTTGTTCAAGAATCGACTGAAAATATTAGGACAGGACTAAATATCCATCAAAATGTGTTGATTCAATCTAAAATAAAACATTCAACTTCCATTTTTCAACCTGATTCTAAATCATTTTCCCCCAGTATAGTATTCGATCTCAGATAAACTCATATAAAGAAAACCGGTGCACTTGAATGTTGAGTATTTTAGTTACGATTATAGAGGAGCTTTTCTTATCCGGATTTCTCCGTTCAATGGCCTGTGCATCGCTGTTTCACGGTACGAATCGTCGCATTTCATCCCGAAATTCGCGTTCTGACTCGACGAGTGAAAAGCTGATTTCGTTACTTCGCGTGGCTTTTTGTCGGACTCGAAAATTTGTAGCAGAGTTCTGAGTCGCTCTCGTCGCGCAAACAAAGCATTAAATTATTGTGCTCGCGAGTTCAAGTGGTGCCTGGAAGATTTGAGAATTCGTTGCCGTGTTTGCGGGACAAATTTGCAGGACAAATAAGTGCCACTGCGGGTCCACTTTGGACGTGTGGGCTTTCTTGTTATTCGATGTAACATGGGTTTTTGTAAACATGTTCAGTAGTTCATGTTATTTGTACATATGTTCGAGAGTTGATAGTCAAGTGTAATTTTTTATCGAAATTATTAGTTTTATAATTCAAAATCATGAGTAAAATTATTCGTTTCCATGAAAATGACAACAAAAGTATTTGGACTTACAGAATAAATCGAGTACAATCGATTTGATCTCGAAATCTGATTTAACTACATTTGTTTGTTCAGTTTATTTCGTTATTCAGTTGAGTATTCATTTATTCAGTCAAGCTTTTTTTTATGTGAATTAATCCAAAATAAGAAATATTATAATTCCACAACTTTTGATATTCGTCAACTCAGCATTAAATCCCAAATATAGATCTCAGATTCTCGAAGACCAAACAATCATTTAAGTGAAATAAAGTACAATACACTACGACGAACACTGAATGTGTTGCAGACATTTGGCAAAGGTCCATCTGTTAAGAGTGATCGTAATATAAATGGTCTCGGGCATATGACTTTCCAATGTATGCAAATGGATATCATTTTGGCTCGAGGAATGTTGGGGCTAAAATTCAAAGCGCGGAAATATTATAAGGGAACAATTAATAACAGCCGCGGCGTCGTTATTAATTACCTCCCCTCGACCTTAGTTCTTGTTCTTGAACTGAATTCTTTCTCTCGCCTTCTTGCTTCATTAAAGTAAAAGTAAACGGGCGAAGCTCCATTAATTATGTAACTCGGGAAAAATAATTTCACCTTCCATTAGTCAATTTCTCACAATCGAAAAAGGGTTAATTATGAAGGGAGGGCTTAAGAGTAAAAGTTCTAATTGGAATTCAGAAAATTTCTTGGCAGGGAGAAAACGTTAATTTTATTAATGGATAATACTTATGGAACAGCTGAGATTATTTTACGAAAAAAAAAACTTCGATAAATTTCAGCCTATGCATTCAAAAAAATAAAATTTTGCATTTCACGAATGTTTGAACTTGCATTCGCTGCTTTCGAAAGCTCTATTTAATCAATTTGAAAATTTGAGTTTTCACATCGGGAAACTTTTCAGCGTTGATTTTTAAATTCTTAAATGCTTAGCTCCCTTTTTTGATTTGTTGACATTATTTTGGCTACACAAATCTCAAGTTTTTTCATTAAAATGTGTTCCCAACCTATTATTTTACAAAAAACAAAAAAACTGCCACGGGACGAAAAATCACGTCTGAGAAAACGCGATTCCGAATTCTCAGGAGGGTCGGAGGGAAACATTCGACGGGATCTTTATACGTGACTCCAACGCGCAGAGACAGCACTGGGTACGTGATATTAATTCGATGGTCATCCGGCGAGGGAATTGTGAAAGCGCAAAGGGAAAAACGTTTTCGCGACAACGCGGAACAACGCTGAAAAATTCAGAATTCCGAGCCGTTAATGGCCCCACGTCGCATCATTTCCAATGATTTTCCCGAAAAATTCATCGGATTCGCTAAAAGCCCTCGCGAATCCGTGGGGCAGTTACCTCTCGGCTTTTCGCCGCCGCCCGCTAATTCCCTTTTCCATTTCTTGAATAATTAAAACGACAAATGACGCACTCCGCTAATTTCCTTGCCCGAGCGTTGCGTTTCCATGTTTTTATTTCGTCCCGCACCATACAAAAAATTGGACGAGCTCGGAAATCGGAATATAATGTTACGAAGGGAGAATGTGAAATTTTTTACGATTTTTACGTTGATTTATTTTCGTATGATGGTAATGGGGAAAATCGGAAGATCATGTAAACTGTCGGATTTAGATGCACGTACGGAATTCAGAAAAATTCTCGAATTCACTTCAAGGATTTTAATTGATTCTGAATGAAAGAACATTTAGGAGAACATTTGAAGATTCTGTAAAATATTCAGAAAAGTTTTTATGACTCAACGTTGTCGAAAAATCGAAAAATTGTTACAAATGTCAACAAAAAGTCCGTAAAAATGAATATTTTTCACATTATTGTATGCCAAATCCTAAAGAAACTCCATTTCCGTAAATTCAGTACCGTCTATAATGAATAATTAACGAACAATGTTACCAGTAATTGCAAGCAATTACGAAGTAAATCCCACAATATACGAACTTCGAATCGCGGGCCGGCCCAAGGTACACAGGTCTCCGCAACTCCCTACGAGTCGTAAATTCCGGTCTTACCGAGCGAAAAGTTGCGGATAAAAAAATATAAGCGGACACTTTACGTTTTCCAAATACTTAACTTTAGCGGGGGCCGTAATAAAACGTGGCATTCGAGGTGCAGCGTGGCAGCGAGCCCGGCCGCGAACTAAGCCGACCAAGAGGGATTCCTTATCTCCCTTAGACAAATAAAATCTTATTGCGAAAGTTGAAACGAGCACGCATATTTTATGGCACAATTAAGACTCAAATCCGTGCCTTCCGCGTTTCGAGATTTCGCTGGGGGTGAATTGCTTATTGAATCCTTATTTCGCGGGATGATCATTATCAAATAATCGGATTCTTGCAACGAATGAGGGCTTGTGAATCGCTGCTGACATGACAGATGTGATCTGAATTGATGTGACCCAATATCAATGTAAATGTCTTCTATGGCCCAATCGATCATAGAATATGTATTAGAAAATGTTGATTGACGATAACGGTCCGAGAAATAAGATGTTATTAATACGATATTTCGATCAACGCCTAGGAAAACCACATTTTTACGTACTAATATTTTTCTGATGAATTCTTTGGAAAATTTGACATGTAGAAATGATCTGAGCAGGGTTGTTGCGCTTTTTGATGGTGAAATTCTATGATATTTCCAGATTTTTCAGGATCAATGTTATTTTAATAGGTTCACTTGTTCATGATTTACCGCGGTGTTTCGGTTTTCGAAACATAGTTTTTCAGAAATGCATAACTCGAAAACTCCAAAACTTCCAAGAATTTCAAAAATTCGAGACATCAAAATTTCCGAAACTTCTGCACTTAAAAGCTCGAAAATGCTTTGAAACTTCAGAACTTTCAAAATTTATAAAAAACAAAAAACTCGAAAACTTTTGAATTTTAGAATTCTTCAACAATTCAGAACGATTTTAATTTTATAGAAAATCCGGAACTTCAAAAATTCACAACTTAAAAACTTCGAAATACTTCGAAACTTTAACATTCAAGCAATTTCGTCAAAACTGCACAATTCCAAAACTTGAAAAATTTCGAAACTTCTAAGCTGAAAAACTTGAAACCTTCGAAAATTCCATAACTTGACTAATTTTAAATTACAGATTCCCTAAATTATTCGAAATTCTAACAAATTTTAAATTCGAAGTCTTTTAAAATTTCCACAATTTCGGAAACTTCTTAACTTTTGAAAATTCATAGTTATTCAAAATTTTCGAACTTCCAAAGTTTTCAAACCTTCAAAAGTTCAAAACTTCACAACTACAAACCTTCGAAATGTCAAAAAACTTTGGAATTAATCCAAATTCATCACAACATTTCAAAAATCTCGTAACTTCTAGGTTTAATCAAAGCTCCACAATTCTTAAAAACTGTAAAACTCGAAAAACTACGAAACTTCCCAATTTCCAATCTTCATAATTCTTCCGAACTTCAAC
>JAPYZK010002810.1:0-13223 GCA_030522785.1 Platygaster equestris | reverse complement strand
TTCCCCCCCCCCCTCTCAGCAGGGCCATGAAATTACATATTTCTCGCGGTTGTTGAATAAAATATTGTGTGCGAGTATTGGTCGAAAGAGGATATTCCACTCGAGAAAGAGGAGATTCCTCGAGCGTGGAGATTGCCTCTCGAGCGTAGCGAGTGTGGCAACACGCGAGTGGAATATCCTCTTTCTCCCACTAGTCGCACATTATATTATAAATTGTAATTTCACAAAATATTTGTAAAATCAGTCATTTATCCGCGAATTTCGCAATGATGATGCAATGATTGCCATTACATTGCTGTGCATGTGGGAAAAAATCCACGAAAATGCCATCTGCGCAATGGTTTGTGTAAGCATCCAATCTGATCGAGAGTAGAGTGCAGTCGGTTTTTAGCATTCCCCAGATAGATCTAAATTGTTTCCTTGTCCCGAACACGCCGCGAGCTGTAAGAGCGGCGAAGTGACCTTTCTCAGGGGGAGGCATGACTTTCGATTCGCATCGAAGGCTCCTTCGTGAAAACGTGCGCTGCTCTCGGATGTAACTGAAATTGTTTCTTCTGGCGTTTAAGGGCATGGAAATTCACGGAGTGCCGGAATACGTGCTCATCAACGGCCGCGTTTGCGTGGACGAGTGCGGTCTTAAGGTTGTCCACGGTTACGGCAAATTCCTCGACACCCCGACGCACGCCCCTTTTGTCTACGAGTCAATCATCGAAAAAGACAAAGTGAGCTTTGCCTTGTCACTTTTTTACTATTCTCACAGATTCAAATTCATGGAAATCTTTCGAAGGTCTTTGAAAGATTGCATCACATTTCTGGAAAAATATTTAATGAGATATTTAATTTTTCGACAATTAGAACGATTTGACTCATTTTTCTGTATTTTTTATACAGTATTTGGATTTTGAGATATTTTTATATTTATCACTAATACACGTACATTGATACATTTTGAGAAGAATTAGAAAAATTAGTACATTATGTTTTTTGTTTCTGTTTAATGTAAACATTTCGTAATTCTGTAATTCGCAATCGTTCGAAAATTCACACGAAAAACACCCTAGCCAGTTGAGGGCGACGTTTTGGCGACGTAATCTTGTCCCTTTTTTGGGGCGTCGGAAAATTTCACGAACAAATCAAAATTTTTTGGTTTTTAACAAAACTTCAGAACTTTCCAAATATTTTAAGGAACTAGAATTTTCTAAATTTTTCGAGGAACTGATAATATTAAGAATTGTCGAACAATTTTGAACTCAATAAATTCCAAAAAATTTTAGAATTCATGTGTTTTTCTAAGAATTCACTATTTTTGAATGTTTCAGAAATATTACAATTTTGAAATTAAAATAAAAGTATACATTTTCAAAATCTTTCGGAAAACTTGCGATTTTCATATTTTTGAAAGGACACAAAATTTCACAAATTTCCGGAAAACTTGCAGATTTTCAAACTTTTCCAAAATTTTGAATCTTGTAAAAAACTCGGATCCTGCAATTTTTGAACAAATTCAAAATTTTTCGATTTTTGTGAAAAACATCAAATTTTATCAATGAAAAAAATGCAAATTTTCGATTGTTTCGAAAAACTAACAATTTTCAAAATTTCCAACAAACTCTAAATGTCAAATTTTTTGGAAAATTTAAGATATTCGAATTTTCAGAAGAACCTCAGAATTCGCAAATCAGTTGTAGAACGACAAATTTTCGAATTTCCGTAAAACTTGGAATTTTTTCATGAAAAAAAACTTGAATTTTACGATTGTTTCCAAAAACTAACAATTGTAAAAATTTGCATAAATCTCTGAATGTCAAATTATTTGAAAAACCCAAAATATTCGAATTGAAAAAAAACTTGAAATTCGCAAATCTCTTGTAGAACTATAAATTTTCAAATTTCCGAAAAACTTGGAATTTTTCAATTAAAAAAAAAAAACCTCAAATTCACCAATGTTTTTGAAATCTAACAATTTTCAAAATTTTCGAAAAAACCCCAACATTTAAAAATTTTCAAAAAACCCGATATTTTCAAATTTAGAAAAAAAGTTGAATTTAAAAAATTCCTGGGCAACTAGGAATTTTCACATTTTTAGAATTCAAATTTTGCAAATTTGGCTAAAAACGATTAGGCGTACGATTATCAAAGATTGTATGTAAGCATAATATTACATAAGATGGTACTGTATGAAAATTTAATTTATTTTGTTCGAAAAACGCTCTGAAATTAATTTTTATGATTTTACATAGTGGCTCAAATGTCGCTTAAACATCGCCGTTTAGAGACGTTTTGGCGTCGAAATTTCGTCGCTCTTAGCTGGCTAGAGGAAGTACTGAGGGAAACGAAACCATGGAAATCTTTACTTATGGTCATGTCAACTTTCTAAAAGTCCCATGACGAAATAGCTTTTATTTTCACAGTTGACGCGTTTTCTGAGGAAAATAATCTCAACTAGATAAAAAGTGTTTTGTAAAAAATATACGTATTCGTTGTAGGTACACATTCGATAATGTAGACAATGTTTTTAAAATATTAGGGTAGTTATCAAATATTGCTACCATCGGTGACATACATGGAAACTTGGAATAATTTTCTATAAACAATCACACATTTGCTTAGATCTTACGAATTCTTAGAACAATATATAATTTATTTATCGTATTCAATCTTACGTATTTTCTTGAAAAACAAAATCAATTCTGCAATCATTATCTAGGTTACTTAACAAATTATAACACTCGTCTCTCGATTTAGTCACATTCGATTTAAGAGCCGCTTGATTTAGTAGTGGGCCAAACATTTGATTTAGGCACTTTCCCCTCTCGTGCCCTGTCCCCACCATACCGCCACAGTGTCCACCATATTGCCCGCGAAATTCAAAATTGACTATTTATGGCTGTAACGTACTAGCCGTTCCAAAAACATTGTTCTCGCTGAGCGCGGTGGTGGGATCCCCTCCCGCCGCTACTAAATCAAATGTCTGAATTACGGATGAGGCTGACGAGTGTAATGAAAATGTTGAATGTTTTTTGAAACAGCAACCACGTGGGGTCGCTCGCTCCGAAGCCGAGGCCAAAAAATTTGCCGAGGATGACTTGATATCCATGAAGGCCAGGGAAGCCAGGATAGCAGCCATCGCAGCGGCTGCCGCTGCGGCCGGAAACGACGGGACCAACGGAAACGGCGAATTGTACAGGCCAAAATCACGGGAATCCGTCGTTTCCTGCGCCCCCACCCTCCCCGAGTCCGCGATCATGACGCCCTCCGTCAAGGGCCCTAGAATGGACGGCCAAAGAAATCTCCAGGACTCCACTTTTTCCATCAGCGGTGAGCATTGTATTTACCTTTATTGTCTCGAATTATATTATGTGTACGTTTTTCAGGGTGTTCGGCAGACCGAAAAATTAGGGGAAACTTCCCTAGTAACTCTGATCCTTGTAAATAATTTTGGACCTTACAAGGCGAACTTATAAAATCCTTTTAAGGGGCCATTCAAGTATAACGTCATCAATTTTTTACCATTTTTGACACTCCCCCTCCCCTCCCTTAGAAAACGACTACCTGTATTGTAGTATACTATGTTTCAAAGGGCAAAAAGTTTTTTTTATATAATAATTTATATAATAATAGTATATATAAACATATATTTATATGTAATGATTCATATAATAATATATATTATATATAAACATATATTTATATATAATAGTTTATATAATTACTTAATTTATGTAACATTTTATAAAATCCTAATAAGGATTTTATAAGGTCACCTTAGAAATTCACGATTTCTTATAAGGGTTTTATAAGGTCAATTTATGAGGATGTATAGTTTATAAGGATTTTCCAAAATTCTACAAGAGTTTGATGAATTCTTATAAGGATTAAAATTACTAGGGTTACAAGTCAATTTAATGAATTCTCCTATATATTCCAACAAGTTGCTTAAAAAAAGAAATTGCCCTATCTGGACGAGTCCAACGTTATTATAGGACTACTTTTGAAAGATTTTGAATTGTTTTAGAATTTTCTGAACTTTCGATGAGAATAATTCGAAACTGCGAGATTGTCCGAAAAAAGCTAATTTTTGATAAAATCGGAACAATTTGTACCTATTCACTTGAAAATTATAGACATTTTCGAACATCTAAAAACGTTAGAATTTTTACAAACGTTTCAAAAACGTCACAATTTTTCAAGTGTTACGAATTTTTCATATTTTGTTGAAATGTTGAAAAATTATTCGTTCAGAAAAAATCATTTGAACGATAGGATTTCGTAATGTATTATAAATTAGCTATAAAAAAACTATAGTTTATAGTAATTCATTAGTCATAGTATACTCATTGAGGCTTATAAAATTTCAAACCAAAAAAATAGAACTTTCATTACACCAACAATATTTTGATACTTTTCAGCCGGATTAGGCTCTAGTAAGTACACAAGTAACGCTGCAATTAAATGTGGAATAAAATCCCAAAAACAATAAACGTAGCACTCGACAATTAATAATGCTAGAGCTGTATTGATACTCAACATTCAACAATTACAAATCTACCTTTTTTTCTGATTTATTTATTCTACTTGTAATATTTTCTTGAAGAATGCAACTTTCATTTTTGTCGTGAAAAATATCGGTTTTCTTTCTTGTAGAATTTTCTGGACTCAAAAGTTCACTTAACATGACAAAGGTACATACATTGCACAATGAAAACTTGGAATGATGTCATACATACGATGAATACTTGACACTTTTTGCACATAAAAAACCATGATTCTTTATATGCATGTGTCGAAATGTGGAACGACTGCAGTTTGTGATGTTTATATTGTTCGTTTGTGTGTTATGCATATACGTACATTATTGTTGTATACATGGGTGTTTTCTAGTTTTTCTTTAGTGGAAAGTTAATTTAGAATTTTATTTCGAGTTATGGTATGGGCTTTCGGAGGTACCTATTTGGAGTTAAAAAAGCATTTTTGTCGTGAACATTTTTTATCATGTTTTTTGACAAATTCTGATGAAATTTTCAAATTTTAGAAGCAACTAACAATTTTTTAATTTCTCGAAAATCTCGGGATTTTCAATTTGTTATGAAATACCGAAATTTTTTAACTTTATGTGGAACTCGAAGTTTTTAAATTTTTATAAAAAAATGTGAATCATTGAATTTTTTAAATAACACAAAAATTTGGAAATGTTCAAACAACTCGAAATTTCCAAATTTTCCGGAAAATTCGGAATTTCTAAATTTTCAAAAAAATCACAATTTCCCAATTTTGTGAAAATTGGGAAAAACATTCGAGTCTTTAAATCCCCTTCAGAAAATTTCGGATTCCAAAATTTCCCAAATCAATTCTAACCTCAATATGTTTCGAAAAATTTCGAATTCTAAAAATTTGCCTAGTACTTAAAATTTTCGAATGGCCTTAAAAACTAACAATTTTAAAAATTTCCAAAGAACTTACAATTTTTATATCATTCGAAAAACTTGTCTTTTTCAAATTTCTCGAAAAACTCAAAATTTCAAAATTGTCTGAAAAACTCCAATATTTTCCAAATTTTTCGAGAAACTTTAATTCCTAAAAATTTTGGAAAACCCAAACTGTTCAGTTCTCACAAAAAACTTTGGATTTTTATATTTTTCAAAAAACTTAATAATTTCGAGTGTTACCCAAAACTAAAAATTTTTGAAACTCAAAAAGTTTTGAAATTTTGCGTTTTTCAGAAAATCCATGATTTTCAAATTTTCAAAAAAACTTGAAATGTTTGAATCATTTGAAAAACACAAAATTCTTCAATTTTTCGAAAAGCTTTGAATTTTCACATTTTTCAAAAAACTCAAAAAATGCGAATGTTTCCTAAAACTCACAATTTTCAAATCCTTCAAAAAAAATCGAAATTTCGAATTTCTCAAAAAACCCAAAGTTTTGAAATTTTGGAACAAATTAAAAATTTGTAAATCATTCGAAACACTGCAAATTTTTAAATTTTCCAGAAAACTTAAATTTCCGAAATTTTTTGAGAAACCCACAAATATTATTATTATTAAGGTTGATTATTATTATTATTTATAATTGATATTATTATCATTATTCATCAAAATACTCAGCATTTTAAAATTCTGAATATCTGAAATATATTATATGTTTAGAGAAAAATGTATATATTATGAGATCCCAATTTTTCTATCAATTGATGTTTTTTCTAATAATTGAAAGCAAATAAAAAGGTAGCGTCGTAAAGTTTTCGAACAATTTCTTACAATTAATTACATATTCGGCTGAATAGTTTATGATGAAATAATAGTATATTATGTTCCAAAGCGCAAAAAGTTTTTTGGACGAATGCGAGTTCTTATATTCCGAGGCGAAGCCGAGGAATTTAATCGTATGAGTCCAAAACAACTTTTTGCTTTTTAGCACATACGATACTTTATACCCCGAAGGCAATAAAAAGGTTTTTCGGGCCCGAGCAGGCCAATAAAGAACCGTTTATTGCACTGAGGTGTATACATGACAAAAAGCCATGAAAGTGCGCACTGGAAAAATAAATTGCACTTTTGCAGAAGACGCTCACGACGACCGTCGCGCTTGCATCCGCGTCAACAACCCCCCCGGAGGTCGCAGTGCAGGGGGCTTCTGGTAAATCAACCCCCCACGCCCAATTTCGACCTTATTCCCATTTCTTTGCCACTCTTGTACAATCATTTTCATATTTATTTCCGTTCCCCAAACTTACTGTAAAAACCATCATTTCCACGCCATTTTCCAAAAACTTTTATACAAGTGAATTTCTACTCCGGCGAAGATTACGCATACGATAAAATATATTCACGTAGTTGAAAATTTAACTGTTGACCGCATGTTATTTATATATTCAAATTTTAATTGGATATTCGAGAAATTCCACTTTAATCGTTTGATTTTCCTGAAACATTGAAAACGCTCTTTGCGACGTTCGATTTCGTATAATAATCGAAGAACGCACAGAAAAATCCTGCATAGTCACTTTGATTCTTCATCAAACTTTCCAAAATCTAATATAAGGAGTTTGAGAATCTTATAAGATTTTGGAAATTCTGATGAGAATCTAAGTAATCAGGGAAGTGTCGCCAAGTACGGATTTCGATGTTGGTGGGTTATTTTATGAATTGTCATTACATCGAGTATACAATGTTTAGAAAGTTTATTGCGAGGTAAATATTATTGGAGTTAACAACGCACAACGTTTTTCTGTTGAAAAGTAATTTTGCTTTGACTCGTGCCTTTTCCCAACGAACAAGAAAAAAACGGTTTTTTTCTCTTCGGTGAATGTTGTACATTGAAACTGTTATTTCTTTGTAATTGCTCTGAATTAGAGTCTATGAAAATCGATGTTGAAAACATCATCGATGAAAGTCGAGCGCCGATAGGTTAGCTTCAAAAAATGTATAATTCTCTACGCTATGGAATAGCATGAAATTGCAAATTGCAGCTGCATTTTATAAAATTGCGGAAATTACTGGCGCTCGATTACATGGAAATTTTACGTGCTGCTGAAACATTGATTTGTTTCGTTCTTATCAACGTTAGCTTCAGTCTTTTAGCGTAACTTAATTACGATGTAAGATTTATTTTATACGTCACGCAAAATCAAAACTCGTTCGAGGATATTTCGGTTTTTGAAAAATAAGTCGAAAACGCGAAAGAAGAAATGTTTATAAAAAACGACACCCCAAAACAGTAGCGATAAGGGAAATAATTAATGTAATGAAATAGCTTGTAAAGCCGGGAATAAAAAAGTTATTCTACGTCGGAATTATTGGAAATGATTTGAAATCGATAACAAGGTGCAATTTTTCAGCCAAGTCTTTTGGAATGAGCTGAGGAAGCGTCGCAGCCAAAGATTTTTAATTAATTTCACTGTACAGAGATCGGGTATTTTTCTGCAATTTTTGTAGGAAAGCCAAAGAATCTTTATTTTTATTTACCGAGCCCTTGTTTTTGTCATTATTCGACGATTTTGATTGTTTGTTAAGTTTTTTTGTGTATCTGAAAATTTACAGGAAAACAGATATGCCAAACTGGACACTAGAGTATATTATAAATGCATGTCACCCATACAATAAAGCGTATTATAGTCGAAGAATAAAATGATAAAAATTGAAGCATCGTAACACACTTCAGCAGTAAACTCAAATTGCCTGAAAAAAGGTGACCCAAGTATGAAAATTTGTGAACAATAAAAAATTTAGATCAAGTTTACGACTGAAGTGTTACTTTTATGTCTGTTAACATGTAATTGTGATTGCTTATTCGAATAAATGTAATACAAACAACATTCAAATTGAGATTTTATGTGAGTTTCCTTCGAATTTATTCCGAGAGTGTGGAAAAATTACGATTTATGCACACATTTTGAAAAAATGCCAAAAATAAACGCATGAAAAGACAATACAGGTTTTGAAATAATATACACTTTATTCTACGATATTTTTACATTCTTTCAGACTTGAGGTAATTATAAATGTTACAATATTCATTTTAGTCCGTTTCTGTTAGTACGTTTATCGTAAAATATTTTCATCTGTGATAACAATCTGCAAAAATAAAATCAATATTCCAAAAATATATTATTTGTGCAAAATACATTTCGTATTATAATACGAATCGCTCTTTTTCGAGCAAGTATACCAAAGATTCGTAAAAAAATGCGACGGAATGTAGTACAAAAATTTTTCCGAAGTATAAATAATATTTTTGAACAACTTTCTATTTATTACTTCGTACGTTACGTTATGAATAAGTTGGTTCTATTCTACGTTTTTATTGTCCTTACACAAAATTGCTGACCATTTTGTTGATTTTCGACAAGGACGCTTTTTGTCAATTAAGTACACAGATAAGAAATTGTTACAACTTGTCTTTGTTGCCATTTTTCGAGTCCCAAGTATTTCAATATTTGGAGGGAAATGCGTTTACACCGAACGATGAGTTCTTACGTAACAAAAATTCAAAGAAACAAGTGTTTTTGAGAATAATCGAAAATTTAGGGTTTTACATTACATTTTTCCAAGTTCGTAGAAAGAATAGTGGAAATTACATGATTTTACGATTTTTTCTCATTATAAATTTCTTAAAAATTGATATGATTCAGAGTAAACGCTCTTAACTTATGAAGACAAACTTAAGTTTGGACAATAAAAGTACTAAGTACTACCATTTTTAACGACAACCAAATAAGTTGAGGCGAATCAACAGCTATTTTCCGTATTTCATTCATTTCAAATAATTCGAAAATTTGGATATGCTATTTTCAACCGTTAAAAATTGAAAAAAAAAATTCAAGTTTTCACTTGGGAATACAATACAATCATCATGAAATTCAGAAATTTTTAAATAAAAAATTTAAAATTTCAAAATACGCAAATTTGACTATCTACAAGTTAAAAACTCGTAATCAAAGTTTTAACGCACATGGACAGCATTCCAGAACCATGGTAATCAAGGTTTGTTATAAAAAATCTCAGGCATTTTTTGGAAACGTATGACACAACTCCGTATTCGCTATGAAAATATCAATGAAAACATATAAAAAATAACCTCGAGTACATATGAACGTAAAATAGCTGTGTAAATTCACCTTTAAAAAACACACACACTTCGCGTTCTCCCGCCGTGAATTCGTGTACCGTACATAAATCGTCCAACAACAATACAATTGACTCGTGAACCTAGAAAGTACGTTAAAATCGAAAGCGCGGCAATGTCTACAAACAACACTGCCAATGAGCGGAAACAGGGAATCTTGGGTGAAGTCATAAACGCTTCCAAAGATTTATGTACACAAAATTCTGACTCGCGAGACTTTGCATTTTCACTGCAACGGGAAAAACCGCGCCCTGGCGAGCTGGATATGCGAGGGCGTTGATCTTTCGCTCGTTTACGAGAAAATAATTCAACTGGGACGCCATTTCCACAATTTTCTACAAAATTCTACGTTCAAGAAACGCGGCAATCCAAAATTGAATATCTCACATTAAATTTCCATTTCAAAAAATGTACAAAAAAAAAACGATTATTTTTGTATCCGATACAAAACTTCGCGTTTTCTGGCAGAAGTGAAAATAAGAAAATGGCACCCCAATGCGTTTTTACTGGCTAATCTGCCGAACAAAGTTAAAAATTGCTCATTTTCTGGTCGTTCATCACAGGAAAATGAACCTTTACGGCGATGTTGCCGGTGCTTTTTACTTTGAAAGGCAATTACGTGAAATGGAAAAAAAGATAAAGTAGCCGACACTTTCTCATGGCGTTCGGGAGCGATGAGAAACAGTCTTTCATTTTGAATGCGGTCGGCTCGGGATGAACTTAGAAATAGCGAAACTCGCCCTTTTTGCCGAGTCGCTCCTTGCGAACCCAGTCGGCGGGCGCGGGAGGGGGAATCGCGTGTGGACGGTGGTTGGCCTCTGGTCCGGGACTAGTACTCGTGCCTTCAATCTCCGAATCCTGCAATAATTAACATTTTTGAAAATTGTCCATAAGTTACGAGAAGCGGGCGGCCCCCCTCTAAAACCGTCCTAATTAGCTAGATCGTGGACGACAAGTCCTTTTGAAAAAAAAGAGTCCCTTATGCAGAATAGACACATCGTCGATTTTTCAAAAACGCGTAGAATATATTCTATAATTCGAAAAAATACTTTTTACAATAGGATTTTACGAAAATATATGTCTGAACAAAAATATACGCACTTGAAAAAAGTGTCATATTCAAAAATGGGTCTATGGGTCATTCCATATCATATTTACAACTAAAAAATAAAACTGTATTTTTGGGGGTGAACTACCCCCTTGAAAATTTATTTTTTTGTTAAAAAATCCAGATTGACACTGAAAATTCTGAAAAAAATATATTATATATAAGGGACAAGTCTGAAGTTGACCAGTTTTTTCTTTTTTTGATATTCCCTCAATTAGGGGGTTGCAACCCCTAAGATTTTTTTTTTTTTTTAACAAATCCACATCAACGCTGAAAATTCTGGAAAAAATATTTTATTCACCAGAGACAAGAGCAGAGTCTTCCCCTTTCATTGTTTTTTAGATAGTCCTCAAATTAGGGGGTTGCAACCCCCGAAATTAATTATTTTGATATAAAAAATTCACGTTGACGTCAAAAATTCTAAAAAAAGCATGTTATATACAGGATGCAAGGCTAAAGTAGACACGTTTTTTTCTTTTTTCGATGTTTTCTCAATTAGGGGGTTGCAACCCTTAACATGATTTTTTCATAACAAATCTACATTGACGTTGAAAATTCTAAAGAAAATATTTTATATACTAGAGACAAGAGTAGAGTCTACTTTCCTGCTTTTTTCTTTAGACATTCATAAATTAGGGGTTTGCAACCCCCTAACATTGGTTTTTGATATACAAAATTGAGATTAACTCCCGAAAATTCTGAAAAAAATATATAATTTACAAATACAGTAGTAAAGTCGATCTGTTCCAACAAAAGGTGGATACTCTTAAAATTCATTAAGTTCATAATCACAATTATGAACTTGGAACAAATAATTAATTAAATAATCATACATAACTTTGCAAATTTTCTGCTTAAATTTGAAAATTTTCCTTATTCCAATTGTCAGTATCGTCCCATTTCGGCTGCATGTTTTTTTCATTTGCATATTTTCAAAATATTCTATCGATTGGCTTCAATTTTGTGGAAAGTTATGTCATTATCGTTTATCAAAATTATTATTACCTTTATCCTACTCACAGTTTTTACTGACAAAACTGAACACATTTTTGTAACACGAAAGTCTTCGAAAAAAATTAAAGTGTTTCAATTATGATGTATTTTATTATTTTGCAGCTTGATACATTAAAACAGCATACTACAGATTTGCATAAAATACAGTGACTATAAATATTAAGAGAGAACATCTTTTCTAAATTTACCTCGATGCTTTGACACCTCTCGCCTCGGCCACATTAAAATGTTCACAATTTGGAAAAAACTCAGCCACCATTTCCACATTTACTGCGGGTATATTGTCGGAATGAGCTTTGAAAAAAACTTCGTCCATGATTTCTAGTTGATTTTCGATTTTACAACATATTATTTGCCGTAATATTGTAAAACTGTGACGTTTCCCTGTGTTTTACCATTTTTAAACACGGGCCATCGTGAACAGTAACGTCATTTCTTAACGGACCAATGGCAGTGCGTTTCAAGTCGCCTGGGTAAAACTCGACTTTTAACAATTAAGGTCGTATCTTTGATTTTCGAGTTTCCGAATTTTTTGCTGAAAAATTTTATAACTGTAATTGAACGTATTTGTGATATGTTTGCAAAATTTCAAGTCGATTGACTGACTGGGAGAAGAAATATTTAATGTCAGAGTCGACTCCAAATACACAGGAGGTATAGGACTCAAGACACTATATTCATTATATTGAAAAAACGGATCCGGATTTTCCAATAAAAAATATGCCAAAAGAAGCCCCGCACGTTAGCTACAAGTAAGTGTCAAAAATTGCACGTTTCACTTTCAATCACGCTTGAATGTCAAAAATCGTCGTTTTTGAGAAAAATGACAGCTAAAATGAGAAGATATATCACATAAGCAGACACAACCTCGCGCTTCCATTGCTTCCATTAATTATGAATAAATTATCAGTATTTTATCAGTTTCAAACGTCGAATTCGTATCAGGATAATGTAAATTACTTATCAAGACAACAAAATCGGAAAAAAAAATTTTTGTAGAAGTGTCTATTTGAAACTAACTTTTGAAAAGATTTCGGGAATTGTTTCAAGTTGAAAGTTGTGAGGGCATCCTCATCCACAAACCTCGTAATTGTATGCATGGCCCTGCCGCTGGTACCGGCTGGAGTAAAGAGGGTTGTTGAAGACGTCATGATCGGCGCCGTGGGTGGGGGTCACCGGGTGGTCGTGGGGCGCCACGATGGTGTGGGGCACGTGGGCGACCTGGCCCCGGGCGTTGCGCGCCTTCCACCACTTGCGGCTGTCGTCGAGGATCTCGAGGTACTCGCCCCGGACGACGGTCAGCTCCTGAGGACAATGCAGAGAAACCGTTCGTTAGAATAAATTATCCTTTCCATAATGAAATTAATAGCCCTTTTGAAAATGAAGGGTAGTTTTCATAAATGTTCTTTACATGGACTGCGCCTTTTCTTATTCCTCCAACCCATGTAAATTGCCCGATCAAACATGATCTTCGAGA